>CAEGAD010032754.1:0-23871 GCA_903067055.1 Poeciliopsis paucimaculata
CGTTGAACCAGTCCGGCCCTCGGCTTGTAGCAAATTTGGTTTTTTGGCCCTCGGTGTATTTGACTTTGACATCCCTGGTCTAGAGGCTTGCGACGAAAGAACCAACCATCTGGAGGCTGGTGACAAAAAAAGCAAGAGTCTGGAAGCCAGAAAACTGAGTAGTTCCAGAGTCCTGGGTATAGCAACTCAGGTGATTCGTTTCCATTAAAGCCTCAGGGTCTGAGGAAGACCCTACAAAAAAGTACTGGCTCTGGGGATCCACAGAAAAGTTTTAGCGTGCCACAGAGGGGCCCCTGGAGACAAGGGACACCCATGGTGGATCTCTGAAACCTGGAACCCATAAGAAGTTCTATAGAGTCCTGTGGTTTAGATGCATGTGGAGAGGGTAATGGTTCTGCTGCAGGCAAACAAACTGTTGCTTGTTCTTGCTGCAGATAGAGGAACTATGCGAATGGCTGAGCTGCTGAAGGAAGACATCTTGGTGGTTGTGCTGCAGTGGATGGAGGAAAATCTTTTGCCAGAGGAGCAAGAAGCTGCTGATGCTGCAACTGAAAGAGAGGCTTCAAATGTGGCAGCATAGTGGAGCTGCTGCTTCTCTGGGGCAAGGACCAATCTTTCAGGCTCTGAGGCAAGGAAATAACAGAAGACCTTCAAGTAAAGGCAACATGAAGCAGTGCAGGCACTAGCCCGACCTCCCAGAGAAGCTATGGAGGTTCCTCCAGGGCTGCGGCAGTGGCATCTGCGATGAGAGGAAGAAACAACAGGATCAATGGAGACCAGTGGTTAAGGTGAAGAGGTAACAGAAACAGGTGTAGAGCAGATGGTGGGGATAGGAGGTTGCATTAAGTATATTTCAGCTAATACAGCCTAACTGCTCTACTAAGATAGGAAGCATAAGTGAGTCAGTCATTCAGGGTTTCCAGGCAAATATAATACCTTTACACACATCTCAACTGAGCTGGGCTTGGCAACAGTCTCACAGTCTTTCTTAAATACTCAGTCAGAACGGAACTGGGAAATCAAATCTAACCGACACAAACTAAAGACAGGCAATACATATTATGTTAACTTAAAAAAAACAAACTAAAAGCAGCCTCAACTAAAATAAAACAGATCCAAGGTTGATCTAAACAAAATACCTAAGACAAACACAGAATAATGAAAAAATACAAAACTAGATCCTAAAAGATTTCTCAATCTTTCACAAAATCTCAAAATTAGAACCTGTCTGGCAACAGAAAAGTGGGGGGTTGGCGGGCCCTTTAAGGGCATCTCACAAAGTACCAGAGAAACCCAGTCACTAACCTCTGTCAGTCTGGAAACCATTACAGAGCCATTTGGGACCCTTGTGAACTAGACCATTACCCACACACTTATCCCAGGATAGGGAGCCCACACAAAATTTCTCTAATGTTAGACTCATCCAAGAAGTTACTTAAGAATCAAGATCAATATTTAAAACATTCCAGGCCTCACTCACTTCAGTTAAGGTAATTTTGCTCTTAACAAGTAAGACACTGAGCTAAAATGGAAATCCAAAGACAAAAAGGGACATCTAAAATTGTCCGACCTAATAAGACAAAAGAGAAACATTTTGGAACGTGAGTAAGAAGGGTTTATCATGGTTTTAAAAATGTTAAAGCCATTAACATTTTGAGCCATGCATTGTAGCTCCTCTGGTTTAAATCCTTTTGTTATGATAGCAGAAAAAAATCTGAGGTTAGGAGATTTTGGAGCAGAATTTGTCCCCATTCGCTCCATGCCTTTTTAGGCACACTATAGTCCCATTTACTTGTATTTTTCTTGTTTAGAAATAAGGTTGATTGTTGAAAAAGTATTTTATTAATCCTCCCATCGTCTTAAAAGGTGGGGTAATTGGGACTCTGCATGTGGTCTGGTGGAATTGTACAGACTGTGTGCGCTTTTACGAGTTTTCTTTGTGGTTTCACAAACTGTTAGACAGCACAACCCACCCCTGTTCCCCACTGCCTGACCATAACATTTGCTGCACTTCTTCTGACCATAGCAGGGTTAACGAAATGCTCATCAAAGCAAAGTTGGACAAGATTAGGGTAGTATTTTAATAAGTGTGCTGTTGAGCTATCAATGCCTTGATAGCATTGAGTAATTAGCTATCTAAGTGGAGAATGGCCAGCAGCTATGATATTTTTGTTCGCTCAGATATTAAAATGTGTACCGATACATGTAAGCTGGAAGAGGAATGGGAGTTAGGACAATTCCAAGCCACACTTATCCAATTTTTTTCTTCATCAATATGAAAAAATATTTTAACCTGTCCAGGGTGTACCCTGCCTCTCAGCTGAAATGTTAGCTGGAGATAGGCACCAGCACCCCTCTCGACCCCACTAGGGACAAAGGTGTTAGAAAATTGAGATATATATATATATATATATATATACACACACACATAGATATTTACACACTTGTTTTGGCACTAAAAGTTAAATGGTATAACTCTCAGACCAAAAAGCAAACGTCCATATTTACCAAACCCTCTAATCTGCCCATTGCCTTCCAATCGTTTCTAAATATTCAAGGATCCAGACCATCTGGACAAAGCAAAGTGTAGAATGAGGAGTATTTTATATATAATTTATATATTTATATTTACATATTGTAATGTATTTAACTTGTCCCTGTACTTTTTACCACACTTAGTCAGCAACGGCCCTAAAATTTCAGGTGGGAACCCTGCATTTAAGTAAGACAGAAATGTACAAATATGTCAGGGGGCAAATACTTTTTCACAACTTCTCACACATCACCCTAAGCCTGGCACAGCTGACATGTCCAAAGTGTTTTTTATGGTAAGGGTCACTTAGGAATAAGTGTCACTAAACAGCAAAAGAAAGTGCCTCTCTCTGGGACAGTTTTATTTTCCAGCAGCTATTTTTCACCTTATGCCCTAATCAAACTATGCAGCAGCAGTTGCAGCAATGTTTTAGGTGACTGTGCAGCTCTTATATCTTTACTGAGAGTATTGTAACACATGCTGTTCCCTTCTCAGTTTTGCTATTATATAAGAACCATTATGTTTACTAATTTGCTTGTTTTCACTCTGCTTTGTACAAAGAAAGGAGAAATAGAATATCATCACCCCGTTCATCAAAAGCAGCTATGGTAGATGGAAGCAAATAGTGAGGCTGAAAATGTTAAAATATGAAAATACACAACTCTGAACCTCAGGAGACATGAGGTGAAACATGTCTCCTGAGAGAATGCATGAAACAAACAAACAAAAAAAATAATCCAACCAAACATGTTATGTGTTTGCACTAATTTTCCATTTTCAATGGGAGTTGTCCTTGACAAAGAAAAGGTAAAGCTGCTCTCTGGTCAAACCAGGATCTCATTTCCGATTACTAAGACAGAAAATCAAGCCATTATTAATCCAAGCTATGTCCACTTTACAACTTAAGTAAGAGAGGTAGCAGGATCAGCAGCGATCAAGTTTTTCCTGAAGGAGCAGAAAAATTGGTTCCCCTAAACCTGGACCTATATTCATTCACCAAGTATATTTTTATATGAAAAATAATTCAGGTTAAGTTTTTTAGTGTTTTTTAAGTGACAAAATTAGGGAAACATGATATAACTGAATTTACATTGGTATCTGCAGATGTTAGTAATTTTTTTTAAAGCAGCAGAATTATTAGATAGATAAAATAATAATAATAATATTAATGGAATAGTTTTCTTTTAGCTCTACATCATGTCCTAGTGTGAAACTGACAAGTGATCTATATAGTTTTTAAAAAAGCATGACATACTAGTAAATCATTTTACTGGGAGAGAAATGTGATTCTCTTTTGAGAATCACATTATCTTGATTAAATATTTCAGACAGTTAATAAACTGAACTTAGAAGTTGTTTTAAGACTTAAAACAACAAAATAAGCTCAGTTTGTTACTCTGCTTTGATAATTAGGTGATTTTGTGCAGAATGGTTTGTACAGATAAACGATTAAATACCAGCAGTAATATTTTAATACTTTTTGGGGGAAGGTCAGTAATTTATGAAAGTATGTTTTCTAGGGGGCATGACAGAAATTAATTGAGAAACACCTCTCTAATGGAACCTGGCAAGGCCAGTTTGCTACCACTGGAACACCATGGTAACTGAAGCAGCTTTTGATACTTTTGGCAGTGTCAAGTCCCACTGGAATATGAAATCATCTCCATAAAGTTTGTCAGCAGAAGCATGCATGAAGTTGTGATGGCGAGCATGGTTTCCATCCCTAATAAATGGTTATTGATATTATATTTATTTACAGAACAAATGCTTTTTGTTTCAGTTCTTTATTCCAGTTACATTGACATTTATTTAACATTCTTTCAGGCAGAGGGACTGGCCATCCTTCTTGGACAGGGAAATGTCAATTTGTTTTAATTTGAGGTTAATTGTTTGAGCCTTACCTTTCAGGTGTGTCTGCTCAGCAGGGCGGAGAAGCAAAGGGAGACAAATTCTCCAGGTGCTATTAAAAAGTTCCTGGAGCATACCATTTTCAATTAAGAGGGGTAATGCTCCGAAGAGTTATAGCAAGTTAAAATTAATCTTTGATTGACTTTAGATTAGTTTTAATGATTTGCATGCATGTAAATATTTATTAGTACTATATATTGTTTTGTGTTAGATTTGTGTAAATTATTTCTTGCTTTGTTTTGTCACCCCTTTACCTGGTATGAGTGTTGGAATTGCCCAAAGTATAAAAGCCAGCTTCTTTGGCTCACTGTGGAAATGGGTGTTGGTTCAAATGTGACGTGCAGCTTCAAATAAAGCTACCTCAACTACATTTTGTTGCCTTGCCTCCTTCCTGAATGCAGAGCCTCCGCCAGTCAAAGTGACAAAAGTGCTCTGAAGCTTTCTGATAAATGGATGTGTTGATGTGGACTTCACAAAATCCAGTGGACCAAAATCAACAGATGACATGGCAACCCAAACAATAAATGACCATAAACTTCATACAAGATGGATGGAATCCCACTTCACACTTCCTCCTGGATCTGGGACTTTGATTTCCAAACTAAATGAAAACTTTACTTTCATCTGTAAGAAAGCTTAGGAGACACAGACACTGTGGTTCAAAAGTGATTTGATTTGACATGAGGAATGTCACATTTGCACCTGTGTGTAATGGCTATTTATACATTGACTCCAGCACTGTCCTCCATTTGTCAAGCTTTGCCAAAATCTTGAATGACTCTTGTTGACAATCCTCTCAAGGTTATGGTTTTCAATGTTGCTGGTGCACCATTTCCTATCACGCTCATACAGACTCAAAAAAGGTCATTTGTTGAAATAACAACACACTCTGACCAGTGATTAAGCCAAAATGGTACGATACGTATATATGTACACTCACCGACCATTTTATTAGGTACACCTTGCTACTACTGGGTTGGATCCCCTTTTGCCTTCAGAACTGCCTTAATCCTTCGTAGCAGAGATTCAACAAAGTACTAGAAATATTCCTCAGAGAGTCTGGTCCATCTTAATATAATAGCATCACACAGTTGCTGCAGATTTGTCGGCTGCACATCCATGATCTGAGTCTCCCGTTCAACCACATCCCAAAGGTTCTCTACTGGATTGAGATCTGGTGACTGTGGAGGCCATTAGAGTTCAGTGAACTCATTGTGTTCAAGAAACCAGTCTGAGATGATTCACGCTTTATGACTTGGTGCGTTATCCTGCTGGAAGTATCCATCAGAAGATGGGTATACTGAGGTCATAAAGGGATGGACATGGTCAGCAACAATACTCAGACAGGTTGTGGTGTTGACATGATGCTCAATTGGTACTAATGGACCCAAAGTGTGCTAGAAAAATATCCACCACACCACTGAACCACCACCAGTAGGAGTGTAGCGACACAATAATCTCACGGTACAATATGATATATGATATTCTACGATATGTATCACGATATTTGGCAAACAATGCAATTTGATATGATTCTATGCACTTTTCCATTTTTCTGAAATATTTTAAAAGGACAGAGTGATTTTTAGCGACATTTTGTGTTCTATAGATTTGGACTAATTAACTGAACACTGATTAAAAGCACCAATTGCTCTGATTGACTCTGATTGGACAGAGTCTAACAGTCTACAGCTGGACAAAATAAATCAAAGATGCAGTGAGAAAATTAGTTTCTGTTATTTAATTCATGTGGATTTGACATAAAACTCAAAGTTTCAACAGTAATCCAGGAGCCGAGTGGGGAGATTATCTAGACTTTCAATATGCAAATGATTGCACTTATGTTTTTCTTTTGGACATTCTGTAGTTGTATTTTTCAGTCAAAAATGTCTTTTGGACTATGGGGAAAAGGCTTTTCTACCTTGACTCCTGGAGTTAGCCGTGGCTGTAAGTTGTTTGCTACTAGCTGCTGGGGGAGTGGCTCTGCCTCACTCCTTAGTGATCGACTCCTTGCAGCTGCGCAACGCCATCATTCCCCTGCTGGGATCCCTGAGTAGCTGCCTCTCAAACTGTCAAGATCTCATCGTACTCTCATTCTCCGATACTCTTTGTCAGTTGCTAAAAGAATGATCGATCCACCATCTTCATCATGGCAATCCTTACTACACTCTGACACCGGCTGCGGGTTTCCCCTCTTTGTTTTCCAGCTCAGAACAGAGCACCACTGCATGCTGCGTGTTCATTCTAACCTGTAGAATGAACACAGGTGTAATTCTTTATACACAGAACAGAAACTACTAAGCTAAAAACAAATTACTAAGTGAATTCCACTAGTCGCTCCGATATCCAAACTTTGCATCAATTTCATGATCTCACTGCTTTTGCAACTGTTCCGTTCCCGCCGCTACTCCGTTCTGCTTCTCTTTCATGGTTACTTGTGCAACTTTACTTTTTTTCTTAGCAACAAAATACAGCCCATGGTTATTTGAGGATTTGAGATTTCCAAAAACAAAGGAATGTAAAGTTGTGTTTAGTTGTGTTTATGTTTGGAAGCTCATTCCCTTTCACATAAAGGGAAAAGCCGGTTTTTGACATTTCTCTGACATTCAGAAAAGTATAGTTCACTTATTTTAGCATGACTCCGGTTTTACTTGACCTATTAACACAATTTAAAAACTGGTGTGTAGTTTATACTGAGCACGTTAAGCACAAGTTGAAATTGAGACTGGGGGAGGTGGAGTCTTGCTGCTACATCGTCACAAACACGGGATAAACCTGTGGTTTAACGTATTGATACTCGCGGATAAAAAATTAATACCTTCCGAGGGTGGAAAAAAATAAATCGATAAATATTGTAGAACCGATACAGTTATACAGCTATAACCACCAGCCTGAACCACTGACACAAAGCAGGTTGGATCCATGCTTTCATGTTGACTCTAAATTCTGACCCTACCATCTGAAGGTCACAGCAGAAATCAAGACTCATCAGAACAGGCAACATTTTTCCAATTTTCTGTTATCCAACTTTGGTGAGCCTCTGCATTGTAGCCTCAGTTTCCTGTTCTTAGCTAATAGGAGTGGCACTCAGTGTGGTCTTCTGCTGCTGTTGCTCACACCACACATCATTGCTTGATGTGTGGTGCATTCAGAGATGCTCTTCTACATACCTCAGTTGTAATGTTACTGTTGCCATTCTACGAGCTCAAATCAGTCTGGCCATTTTCCTCTTGGCTTCAACAAGTCATTTGCGCCCACAGAACTGCTACTAACTGGATATTTTCTTATTTTCACAGTCTCATTTGAACCCACAGAAGCAGACTCCAGAGTGATGACTGTCCATCTCAGCAGTTACAGTAAACGCAGGTTATGCAGATGGTGCTTTTGCTTCAGCTTTGAGATGATGATGATTTTGATGCAGCACCTCTCCTGCCGGTGTGTTGATGAGAAAGGACCTTGGAGTAACGGACTCCTTCAGAACAACTGCTGTGTCCCCCAAGTTTCTTCTGAACCTATCTTGGTGAAGACTTTGTCTTCAGGTCATAACTGTTGGAGAGGTCTGTCTCCATGGCGACAGTTGTAATAGAAAGCTTGTTTGCTTTCTCACATGCATCCTTCTGTTTCGCAACTTTTCTGTTGGGCCATTTGGGTTGAATGTTACTCTCTAATGTTAGGAGTGTGGTTCTGATCTTCCTCCCTATGAGAAGTTCTGCTGGACTGACTCCTGTTGGGGAATATGGAGTTGACCTGTAGCACATGAGAGCTAGTAGAGGTCTTTATTTTGAAGGATCTTCTTCGCAGTCTGCACTGCTCTCTCCACATTACCATTTCCCGGTGGATGGTGAGTTCTCGATGTGATGTCTGTAAAATCCAGCTCCCTTGCCAACAGCTGAAATTCTGCCCTGGAGAACTGGGGTCAATTGTTACTCACAATTTCCTCTGGAATTCCAAACCTGTCAAAGTTTGATTTAAGCCTCTGAATTACTTGGCTGGTGGTTGAAGTTGACAGGTGTACTACCTCCAGAAAACGTGAGTAATAATCCGATATGAGATAGCTGTTCTTATGTTTGCAGATGTCAACACCAATTCTTTTCCATGGACGATCAGGCAACGGAGCAGAAATCTTTGGTTACTTCTGTTGTTTGTTTCTGCTCTTGGCAGATCTGACATTACATCACAGGCTTACTGAGGTCTCCAGAGAAACCAGGGTACCAAACAGATTAATTTGCTCTCTCTCTACATTTGTATTTTGTTGAGGATCTCTACCCTCTGACTCTGTAAAATCAGTCCTGCAGCCTCTTATGACAAAGCCACTACCTTCTGAAAGTTCATTTCTCACTTTCATGTATGCTCTGATCTTCAACATCACCTTTCCGCTGTATTCTGGCCACCCATTTCCAATATGTTTGACAGTCTGAAAATGTAATACTCAAAAGAAAGCCAGAGAAATTTCAGCCAGACACAAATAGAAAGCAATGAATAGTGTATTGAGAATGGGGGTCTGGGACAGGAGATGACCAGCAGCAGGACTGGGAACCACTGATGATGGACAAATAGGGTAGTGGCTAGTAACCCCGGTGTTAGACGCTCAAAAAGAGAAAGCCACTAACCTGCTCAGAAAGTCGCCAAGATATGTCTTTTGTTCCTCAGGGAAACTGTTGTGACAAGTCGTCTTCAGGTGTATTGGTAGCAGGGGAAAAACTCAGGTGAAAACAGAACTCGGACGAGGACAGGCCAAGCACGGTCAGAATCAGAGAGGCAGAGGTCTCTGGTTGCAGCCTGGGGGTCAGGCTGGAATCTGAGGTCTGGGCACAGAAATAGGCCAGGCACATGAAGGCAATCTTAGCAGACAAATCCAAGGACGAGGCAGAAGGCAGAAGTCAACAGGCAGAAGCAGGGCTGTGTCCAGGAAACAGAAACCAGTAAAGTGTCCAATGTGGGATAGGCAAGGCAAGGGAATCCAAGAGGCAAAACGTGGTCACGGTCATGGTCAGCCATAGAGAAGAATCCTGGATATTTACTTCCCCAAGGCTTTCAAAAATCTGGCACCGTCTGCCTGCTGAATATAACTGCTGGTGAACCTGATTGCATTGCAGTGCGGTTAGTGTGCAGGTGGACCAGATGAGCTTGATTGCAGAGGTGAGAGCTGAGGAGGGAAACAGAGCAGGCAGACAGGCCAGAATCATAAAAAAAAGTTCTCCATCAGCTGCTGTGGCCATTCTAAGACTGTCCATTCTGGATGGTGATGTAGGGATGCTTTGGATTATACCACATAACTGCCCAGCTCTGTGTGCATGTCAATCTTTTCTTTGTCATGTGACAGTGGGCTTCAAGACAGAGCATTGGTGACAACAAGTGGCTTTCCTGGTACATATACTGCTTCAGGTTTGTATCTCAAGACTCATGAGAAGACACTGACACCTCAAGGGAACATTACCGATGCTCTGATTACAAACCACTCAGAGCATCTAAGTGGTTTGTGATCAGTTTCCAGCCTGAACTGATCTAGACCACAGAGATATGGTCTAGATCACAAGCCCACACGCTAGCCAAAAATTTATTTTTCATCTGTGCATAGCATGTTTCTGCATCTGAGAGGTGTCTGGAGCAGTAGGCAATCAACCTCCATTCTTCTCCATGAAGCTGGAGCAGCACTGCTCCCAGCCCATAACTGCTCCCGTAGTCAGCATGTTTTATTTTCTCAAAGGCTGATTGCTGCACAGGGCCCCAGGTCTAAATGCTGAAAGTTATCTGCTGAGTAGATTGTTGACTTTATGTCCACTGGAAACATAAACTTTAGATGGGTACTTTTTTTCTCTTGTGTTGGAGGGTGACATTGAAGTAGTGAAGACAACCCAGCTCCCCTCCTGGGCTGGTCAGGGGCAGATCAGATGGTTGATGATGATGATGATGACGATAATTTATTTCAGACAAACATTTCACCGACATACCAAAATAAATACTTTCATGTTTCTAAGCACAAATGCAATACCTTCCCATCTTATTTTCGTACATAAATACATGTAATTACACCACCTTTTCGGTGACTGAGTCTGAAAAGGACTAAGATGAAGTTTAATTTATATAATCTTACCCCTGTCCCATTCATTAATTCATAACATAAATAATCTCCCTTTGTCCATTAACTTTTCAAAGCCCAAAACAAATACACACCCACACACAAAACAACAAAAACATAATCAAATTTAAAATAATATTTTCTGCACCAGATACAAGCATTATATGCACCCATATACATATATATATCTATACACATACATACACCCATACATACATATACACATTCGTATGCATACACATATTCATCTAACTGTGCATATGCATAATAATATCTACCTATTTACACACACATATATTTACACTCACATACAACATCCTGCACCCAATTGCAAGCGGGGGTGCAGGATGTCATCCACAATGCTGAAATTCCCCGTCAAATTCATCATCCCCATTCATTCATTCATTAATTGTCTATTAATAATCTGACAGTCTTGTAAACTCCAGCACATTGTGTCTGTACATGATTTTTTTTTTTTTCTATACTTATATACTTTTGAATTGTAACCATTTTTAGACGTTCTTTAAAGTACCTCATGCTTGGACTTTGCTTCAGCTCTTTAGTGAGTTTATTCCAGATCTTTACACCAATGACAGAAATACACATTCTTTTCATTGTTGTTTGAACATTTAAAGTTATAAAGTTGAGGTTTTCCCTATAGTTATATCCCCCCACTCTGTCAGTAAATAATTTTGGAATATTTTCTGGTAGTAATTTGTTTCTGACTTTATACATGAACTGTGCAGTTTGAAACTCTACCAAATCTGGGAGTTTCAGGAAATAAGAATCTTTAAATAAATTATTGGTATGACAATAAAAATCAACCTTGTGAACTATTTGAATGGCTCTTTTCTGTAACGCGCATAACGGTTGAAGTGAAGTTTTATAAGTGTTTCCTCAAACTTCCACACAGTAACTTAAATATGGCAAAATAAGTGAACAATAAAGAATGTGAAGGGCAGAGGGGTTTAAAAATTTTCTAGCATTAGAGAGAACTGCAATACTTTTGGCTATTTTAGATTGAACATATTTAATATGAGGTTTCCAACAGATTTTGTTATGAATAAATACTCCAAAAAACCGAATTTCAGTCACTCTCTCCACTTTCACATTAGCAACAATTATTTGCAAACCACTATGCCATTTGCAATTCCCGAATAACATAAATTTGGTTTTGTCTACGTTCAATGATAATTTATTAATATCAAACCACTTTTTTAATTTACATAACTCTAAATTTATTTCCCTCAAAAGCTGTGGTAAATTTTCACCTGTACAAAAAATGTTTATATCATCTGTAAATAAAACAAAATTGTTTTGGAAACCTTACATAAATCATTTATATATAAGATGTACAACTTTGGTCCCCATACTGAGCCCTGGGGAACCCCACAGACAATGTCCAGGCATGAGGACTGGAATTCACCCATTTGCACAAATTGTTGTCTGTTGCTGAGATAACTTTTCATCCATTGTAAAACTACTCCTCTTAGACCATAGCGCTCGAGTTTCTTGATGAGTATTTTATGATCAATTGTATCAAATGCTTTTTTTAAGTCAAGAAATACCCCATCAGCAGATTTCTTTTTATCTAATGCACTGGTCACCTCTTCTACTAGATGAAGAACTGCCGTTGCTGTGGATCTTTGTGATCTAAATCCATCATGACTCTCATCAAGTAGTTGGTGTTTACTAACAAAGTTATCCAGTCTAGCAACAAATATTTTTTCCAAAATTTTGGAGAATTGTGAAAGTAATGAAACAGGCCTGTAATTTGTGAAATGATGTCTACTTCCAGATTTATATAATGGGATGACTTTTGCAATTTTCATTTTTTGTGGAAATATCCCTGTTTGAATTGACAGATTACAAATATATGTTAATGGCTGAATAATTTCCACAATCACCTTCTTTATTATTATCGTCAATACCATCGGAGTCAGTTATTTTTACATTTATTTACTATATCTATAATTTCTTTCCCTTCCACTGCTGTAACAAACATAGAATCTGGATTTCTACTTACTAATGTGTCATTTAGTGTGTTATATAGTGTGGGGTGTGAGATTTATTCAGCTAATTTAGGCCCCACAGTTACAAAGTATTTATTAAAATTGTGAGCTATCTCTTCAATATTATTATAGTTCTTATCAATATGTGTAAAATGTTGAGGAAAGCTAGTCTGCCTGGAGATTTTTCTAATGACGCCATTTAAAATATTCCAGATACCTTTAGTATTATTTTTATTTTTATCCAACTGTTTGTTGTAGTAATCTTGTTTTGCTGTCCGCAAAATAGCAGTTAATTTGTTCTTATATTTCTTATATTTATTTTCCTATATTTACTTTCCACCTCAATTGATCTATGTTTTATGAAATCTCTGTTTGTTCTTTTTTTTTTACAGGCATTTTGCAGTCCCATAGTGATCCATGGAGTTTCTGAATATTTATTTTTATTGATAAACTTTATATTGAGACAGTTTTATCATATAATGATTTACAAAAATTCTGAAAATTATCATAGGCGTTATCTATATCATTTTCTTTCAATACTAACTCCCAGTTTTGTTTAGATAATTCATCTTTAAATGCTTATATAGATTCTGCAGTCCTTAATTTTTTAGAAATTGGATTACTCTTACTTTTATCTTTCATGTGGCAGTTGTCACAAACAACAAAAACAGTTAAATGATCACTAATATCATTCACTAATAATCCACTTATTGTATTGTTGCATATTAAATTTGTAAATATGTTATCTATTAATGTAGCGCTGTTAGATGAGATTCTGCTAGGTCTTGTGATTTCAGGGAAAAGGCTTAGACTGCATACAGTATTAATAAACTCTGGGCTGGTATAACTACTGATTCAACATTACACTGTGGTAACTCTGACCCCTGGCGATGGACTGGCGACCTATTCACATTGTACCCTGCCTTTCGCCCCCTGGAGATAGGCACCCCCCAACCCTGGTGACCCCAGTAGGCATCCATCCATTAGAGAATGGATGGATGGATGCCCCAAGTGGAAGAATTCAAGTATCTTGAGATCTTGTTCACAAATGAGGGAAGAAGGGAGCGGGAGATGCACAGGGGGATTGGCGCAGCGTCTGCTGTCAAGCGGGCGCTGTACCAGTCCGTTGTGGTGAAGAGAGAGCCGAACCAAAAAGTGAAGCTCTCGATTTACCAGTCGATCTACATTCCTACCCTCATCTATGGTCATGAGCTTTGGATCATGACCATAGAGGTCGCGGATAAAAGCGGCAGAAATGGGTTTCCTCCGAGGGTGGCTGGGCTCTCCCTTAGAGATAGGGTGAGAAGCTCAGTCATCCAGGAGGGACTCAGAGTAGAGTCTCTGCTCCTTCATGTTGAGAGGAGTCAGTTGAGGTGGCTTGGGCATCTGGTCAGGATGCCTCCTGGACGCCTCCCTGGTAAGATGTACCAGGCACGTCCCACTGGGAGGAGGCCCCGAGGAAGACCCATGATACCCTGGAGGGACTAGGTCTCCCGACTGGCCTGGGAACGCCTTGGGATTGCCCCGGAGGAGCTGGAAGAAGTGGCTGGGGAGAGGGAAGTTTGGGCCTCCCTTCTTAAGCTGCTACCCCCACGACCCGACTCCTGATAAACCCCACTCCTAGGACAAAGACTTTCTCTTTCTCTTCACTATTGGAAGAAAGTCACTCCTTTCTTAGGAGTTTTGTATCCAAAATACATCTGACTGTACTGTATTGATTTGC
The DNA here is from genome assembly GCA_903067055.1 of Poeciliopsis paucimaculata. Lineage (NCBI taxonomy): Eukaryota > Metazoa > Chordata > Actinopteri > Cyprinodontiformes > Poeciliidae > Poeciliopsis > Poeciliopsis paucimaculata. The sequence continues at coordinate 14,256 of CAEGAD010032754.1, forward strand.
CAAATGAATAAATCTTGATTCTGGTTTGCTCAGAATTCTGCATAAGGACATTTATAAATACAAGTTTGCCCATTATTTCATGTTGTATATTCTTGGTGTTTCTGTATGATGAAAACATAGTATATTTTTGTCAAATTTATTCTGTAATTAACATACTCAAAAATCCTCCTGAAATAAATCTGGTTTCTTAATACTCACAATTCATACTGAACTGTGACATCATTGCATTATTTTATTGGTTCTATTTTTTATCTATTTTTAGATTTTAGTATTTTATCTTTAGCAGTCTTAGTTTAACCATTATTAGTGTTATTAGTGAATTTGTTAGATAAATCATTTATTCAACAAATTGTAATTGTATCTATAAGTTTCATTCAAATCTGGTATGTTTGAAAGAAGTTGAATTTCTTTTCCCTGCAGCTGTGTATGGTATGGGTATGGTTTATATGGTAAAACTGAGACTGAAATGTTGAATTATTTTTATGAATTTTTGCCTTAAGCAATTAATAATTATTCACCGTCAAAGACAACCTACTAACACAACATCTAATCAGAGTGATGTTCAGTCTTTTACAAATAAATGATGGAAAAAGCCACTGGGAAGATCTCTTTTCAGAGAGGTGACTTTTCAACGAAGAACAGACAATTTTGGCTCCCAAATGGCTCAATATATATAACAGCCTCCTCATATATTAATTTGTAGTAATTTGGAAAATATGAATATTGTCTGTTACTGAATAATTTTTCATGCAGTGTTTTTATGAGGATACGTATAATAATAATAATTTGTCATTATAATTTCACTTAGGGCTGCAAAATAATTACAAGATCAATATTTATCAGTCGCTAACAAGAAATTTTGAGTTATTCTTATCAGCTTGATGTCATAACGTATAGCACCAATAACATGTTAGATGGTGTGGGCGTTTTTTTTTTTTAATGAGACCTGCACAGTCTTCAAGTGGCGTCAGTATAATTGCAGAAAACAGCGTTCCAACTGGATAAGTTATTTTAAAAATCCCTTATATCAGAAAACATCTTGCATAATTTCAATAGTATTTAAAAAAATACAATATCAATTACCCAATTAATAAAGGTTTGGCGAGGAGAAAAACGATGCATTTAATGCATCAGATTTGATTAGTCACATTGAGCACATCCATGGCTTTGATGTTGAAGGCCTAATGCTGGATATAAGGAGCTTTTGGAGAAGCATTAGACACCTCGTGATTAATCTATAGAAGGATTATTTGTTTGTAAATACAGTGGATGTACATGCAACTTGACTGCTGAAAGAGCTTCAGACGCTCACTGGTTGCCGTGGTTACCCACATTTATTGTGTTGTTTTACAATTAGCTAGCATGTTGTCTACAACTGTTTATCACAATGTGACAAAATAAGTTATTCTAAAAAAATGATATTAGTGAATGAGATGCATCATAATGAGCCATTAGCATTAAATGCAGGTGAGTTCATAAATGAGTCGGATTTTACTTTCCAGCAACATTAAGACAATTTGTTCAATGTAAGATCATCAGTTATTGATATGTCGAGACAAACATATACATGGTGAGCAAAAAGGGCACCAGAATAGGGCTTTCCTGAAATGTAAGTTTTTAGTTTGAAAAAAGAAACTAATACTCATATGAAGGACAAATAAAATACAATTATTTCTTCATATCTTGGTCATAATTAGAGGGATAGCGAAAATGTAGCTGCACGCATCAAGGTGGGTGATAAAATAAGCTTTCAGAATCAAAAATTCAGTGGCTTAAATGGTCGGCAGTGTGAGGTACAGTGATCCTGTGCTAAAAAAAACTACTTCTGATAACTTTAAACAAAGCTGTGTGTGGGAGTTGCACTTGGCAAAGAGAAGTGATCTGTGGTGGATGTGAGTGGTATACTATTGTAAATGGCTTAAATAGTTAGAATAAAATATTCTTGCTTGAATTCTGAAGGCGACATGCACAGTAGAATGTCAGCTGACACAACGTGACCTCACCTGATAATTCCTCCATACTGGTACTCACTTGCCCTTTGAACTCCATATTCCCAAACCCTAACCTCATATGGCAAACTGGACCATTTGTGATCTCAATGACAGATTTCAAACTTCTCCCCAATGTCCATATTCCTCCCCCAAACCGTAACAGAACTTTTTAACTTTCTCATTCAAAGAATCTCCTTGTCAAACCCAAACCTTCAGTTATTAATTCAGTCTCATCTCCCGGCATCACTGAACCCAAATCCCCACATGAAGTCTGGAAACAGCCTCACATAGAGAAAGCTTGTAAATACTGTAAATAAACATTGATTATCAACTTAGCCTGGTGTCCACTGATTGAATGTGCATGTGGGTTAAAAGCTTATTGACAGACCATGACAGTAAGCTTAAAAAGAAGAACCACACTGTTCTATATAAAATGTATTTGTTTTTAGAAGTTATTGTGTGAATTATAAATACTCACTAGTTAGCTACTCGTTACTAATATTTGGTATAGAAGTACTCATATTCCCATTTAGTCTGGAAAAACTGGTATCATGACACCTCTACAAGAATCATTTTCAAAGCAATTAAGAATAATCTGTAGATAAATGTAAAAAATGGATTAATACTGGGAACCAATGCAAAAGAGGACATTTTAATACTCTTACCAGTGCTATCATCATAAACCACAGTAACTGTCTTCCATCTGAAGAAGTGGACTAGATCGAGAATAGCCCGGCTGAGGGAGGAGAAGTCTGGAAACAGGCTCACATAGTAGGTGTCTCGGTTGTCTGATACTTGATGCTTCCACTTGGTCTGAATATGTGGGACACCCAAAGCATTGCAAATTGACTGGACTGCATTAGCAGAGGAACTGTGAGAGGGGCCAAAGATGGCTGCCACACCAAGAGAAAGCTGGTCACAAGCTAAAGAGAGGAAACAGAGTAATTAGTTACATACTTGTGTTGTGCAGAACATTTACAATTTAAAACTGTTCCACTTGTTAAGTTAGATTTATTAGCCTATTAGAGAAGTTAGATTGTACCAAACCTTTACACGGATTTTAAAACAAAAGTCTACATTATTTCTGACATCAGAATATCTTTTCCATGGATTTTAAGTGAATTAAGCAGCCAATAATAATTTAAAAGACTTTAATAGCATAGGAAGTAGTAAACTATTGTAGAAAGAAAAGTAAACAAATGAGGGGTATCTTAAGACATTTGTTATCTGTACGATATATTTTTCTTATGTTCATGAGGCATAAACATAAGATAAGAGTTATACTAAAGTTATATAAAATGTAAAAGAACGCTCTGGAATTGCTTATGCTGCTCCACATTTGGCCTTTTTTAATCCTGTTTCTCCATCTTAGGTTTCTGTTAGTTCTCTTGTTTCCAAGAAAGAAGACTTTGTGTTCAGGAATGAAAACTAATGAGACTTAGAGCAAAATTTAAAGCAGTTCTTTAATATTTAAAGTCTAAAGTAGCATGTCTGACCATGTTACATCTGGCCATGCTCTAATGTTAACGTTTTTAGGTTTACTCCATCAAAGGAAGAACAGCATAAAGCAATAATATTCTGTGCCATAAGCAGATTATTCAAATTGCTCAAATAAATACAATCAGTGTTTGTTTCATATTTTGTTGCAGCATTTCATACACGGTGTATGAAATGCTGCATGAAAACAAATTCAAGGTTGAATTTGTTTCCATGACATGAAGTTGAAAGTGTTCCTGAGATGATTTGAGTGCAGTTGGGTGAAACCTAAACAACTATGTACCTATGTATTAGCTTTATCTTTTAGAGCAGATTTAATGTAAGAGACTTCTATAACTTAAGACAGAATATTACGCCCTCTTACTGTGCAAAGAGTCGAAATACCACACTGATCCAAAAACATACAAATATTTATGGGCAGATGAGTAATTAGAAAAAGCTAATCAGTTTTCTGTTTTCAAATGTCCACAACTCAGCACAGTTTCACTGCTTGAATACAATGAGCATAATCTCAGCCCATAAAGCTTTCTAACTATAAACACATACCTTTCCTTGAGGCTTCAAAGCTGTCATAGATGTTTATCCTTTGGATGTCATAGGTGAGAGTAGTGTTTGGCAGTAAGGTTCTGTTCCTGTTGATTGTGTTTAAAGCAAATTTGAAGGCGAGTTCCTCGGCACCTGAAGGGCCACTTTCAATGGACTCAAATATCCCTCCTGTGAAAGAAAACAGAAAAATTATAAGCTGTTGAAAATAAATAAAAAGAAATACAATCACCAACTCCAGTTGTTATACTATAAAAACTGGTGAAACACTTCAGTTGGACTCATAAGAACAGAGTAATAAAAACTTTTGCAATGTTTGCAACTTAAAACATTTCGTAATGAGTTTAAACAAAACTCACACAATCGAGATTTGACTCCAGATCTTTAAGTTGTAAAATAAGCAACAACCTGAGCCATGATCCAGGTGTTTAAAAAACCAAAACATTTGAGTGAATGAATTACTTACAATCTAAAATAACATGGGGGAATTTTTCTGCCATAATTACAGAGCACACATTTTCAGTCTGAAAGCAGTATTACATGTCTTTGTTCTCAAAACATTTAATACTTTTGCTTACATTTTCTGAAAGCAGAACTCCATGTTTTTCTTCTCAAACCTTATCATGTTTGTACTCAAAATTTCTCCTCATGCACTTGCGCAACTCGCTGCTCACTTACAAAACATTCTCTGCTTGCTATTGGAACCACCTTTTGGCACCATCACCTGGCAACCTCTCAGCCAATAGAATGAAATTGTTGTAATAACGTGGTGTGTTTGTTTCCTTCTAGCAGGTATGTTTGTGTGTGTACTATCGATTGTAGCAAACTGTGCCACCCACTGGATGGAGGGAATTGGTTGGGTGAACAAACTCCTGCCTAATATCAGAATTCTGCTAACGATCACTAGCACACTGCTTGGGGATGTTTAGTGTAACACGGAGCAGAAAGCTGAAGGGGTTGTTTCTTCCTGCATCCAGTGGGTGGCGCAGTTTGCTACCACTGATAGCCACACAGGTACACCCACTAGAAGGAAACAAACGCACACAGTACAACACTTTCATTCTATTGGCTGGGAGGTTGCCAGGCGGCAGTGCATTTTCTGTTCCAAAACCAAGCAGAAAATATCCGTGTCCAAATTCAGGATCTGTATCCTTGGAAGGACCCGGTCTATGAAGGACAGATCCTTCAAAGACTGCAAATAAACAAAGACTGCCCCCACCTCAGTGTAACTCATGTTGGCTAGCAACTGTGACAGCGTGAAACAGAGAGCGGCGAAGAAAAGAACAACAGAGCCGAAATTTTTTGTATAGCCATATATTACTTCTTATTTATGCATTATTCTTGACCTTTTATAGTAAAGTGTATTGCATTGTAAAATAAATTAAATCTTTTAGTTTGATTCTAAAATGCTCAAACATGTATTGCACTTTTCTTCCAGGAATAAATGTAAGCAAATTATTCATTTTCAGATATAATATTCTCCAGATTTGAAGGCAGGAGAATATTATCTGTAATGTCTCAGATAAGACATTACAGTTAAACAAAACTGAACACAGAACACAGAACACACAGAACCAAACTGTTCTTCAACAGAACAGTTCTTCAAACTGTGTTTGAAGAACCAATTTGGTCAAAAATAAATGAAATACTTTAGTAAACCAAACATTTTACAACTAGATATTACCTCTCTGAATAATATCAATGTTTAACTTCCACTCATTGGGGAAAGATAGCGGGAGTTTTTATAACAATGTGCCGGGAGTCAGGCGTTCTCTCCCAGTAAACTGAACCTGGAACGCCCGGCCAGCTGACAAATGGCGAGTGGAGCTGGCTGTTAATGCTGCGGGTACAGACACCTCCAAAAATGTTGGAGCAATATTGCAATTAGGTTATGTATTGATGAACCGAGCAGATATGTGGGACTTGCATGCTTATATTTTTGCCTCATTTCATAGCAAAATATAACAAAATAATTTGACGCACTTCGAAAATAATTTCACCATCAAATTACAGCAATGGCTCTCCTGGGGAACACTGTACTTCTGACAGGGAGTAAATGCACTAGAATGAAGTCTAAAGGAGCTGGTAGAAGCCTGAATTGCCGGTTTGGACCCGCAATGAATTATGGGACATGGTGGGCCATGAAGGCTATATCGAACCCATCCTTCAAATCTGGTGGAAAGGGGGGTGCATTTGAAGGCCACATTTGAAAGAGTCTTTGAATTCGGACAGGCCTTGTTGCCACAATATGACCCAGTTTACAAATTCGTCCTTTGAAGGACACAGACCCTGAATTCGGACACTGCTAGTGTTTTGTAAGCAAGCAGAGAATCCAAGCACAGATTATATCTGAGCGTGAGGAGACGTTTTGAGTGCAGGCATTATCAGTTTTGAGGTGAAAGACATCAAGTCCTGCTTTAAAAATAAAAATGTAAGCAAAAGTATTAAAAGTTTTGAGAACAAAAGACATGAAATTCTGCTTTCAGATGGAAAATGTGTGCTGTTGGAATATGGCATAAAAATTCCCCCATAGATTATTAGAAACCACATAATTGCACTGGCCCTGTGTAATGAACATGCTGCCACCACTGTAAGCACCACTGATATGCAGCCATCATTAATATAAACCACCACAGTCTCACTATGAAAGATATATGCATGTTTCCAAGTGTTTGTGATCCATCACACTCCATTAGGAACCACAAAAAGCCCACATGGAAAAATTGAAAAAAAAATCAGGCTTTTCTTGTCGCAAGGTCTTCACACAGTTTAGAGGCACATTCAGACAAACTTGTTAGAACTGAATTTTCCATAAAAGAAGAAAAATCACCACACTCAAATGACTGCCAGCAAGAGGAATATAACAGAGGTCACGCATTGTAACTGTGTATGTCTTTTTGATGCAAATATCAAGTCTCAACTGAATCTAATTTCTTATACAAGTTAGCTTATCTAAATTATCTGCACAATTAAATGAAGTCTGAATCTTATTAGCAACACAGCACACTGTAAAATAAATAAACTGAAACAAAACCTTTGTCATGTGGCATGTTGGAAAATTGACTGAAAGTGGATTTCCTGGAAAGATTTGTTCTACCGCTCATTGTTTTTAAAGGATTTCTTTTTAATAGTAGTGAAATCTACTATTTCACAGTAGATTGACAGAAAAGTGAGTCTTGAGATAAGGGGAAGACATGTCGCAAAGGTGAAAGGTCATTTTTCTGACAGTTGCAGTAAAAAGTAGGTCTGCAACTTATTTTGTGTTGCCTGGAACATTAATATGTCAACCATTTAAACTGTTTGTCCACTAATATTATAGTCCAGCACATTGACTAACCCAGCAAATAGATTTACCCTGTATCCCAAACTTAAAAATGATGCAGTTTCTTAATAAGTGATCATTATGTAGCTTAAGCAGCGTATTTAGCTGTGCCATGTGGTGCTCACCCTCAGAGGGAGAACAGGTATGGGGCTTTCACAGACTGTTAAGGCTGGCATGTGAATCTCTTCTCACTGCTCATAATCTCTAACTAAATATTGATTAAGCTTTTATTATTAAATTATAAATAAAAACAATAAGGTTATATAATGGAATTATAAGCACACTTCTGTTGGCATACTGTTACAAAAGAAATCCACCACAATAGCTTTTTCCAAATGAGGTTCTGTAAAAAGAAAAGGTTGCCAAACTGTGAGCCTTTACAGCAATGGCTCTCCTGGGGAACACTGTACTTCTGACAGGGAGTAAATGAATGTACTAGAATGAAGTCTAAAGGAGCTGGTGGAAGGGAGGCAGAATATGTGATCAATGTACTCTGATTGGCCTGTGGATCAATCAGGTCTTTTGGGAGTCATGGAGAGCAATGCTTACAGATGGAAGTGTTTTGTTTGGGTTAGCCCTATGGCCTGGTTTTTCTGGCTCAGTGTCAGTCAGAGGCAACCCAGGAGCCAACCTTTATTTACTCTAAATACAAATACTTAACTGGAGAGCTCCGTTCAAGCCAAAATGAAATCTGTTCACATCACTAATGGCTGAAGGAGTACTGGAGGTCTCTCATGTCACAAGTGATTACTACAGAGCGGACTATCTCTGATCAATGCTCCCTACAGTGATTTCACCAGTGATTTTGGAGCTTTTAACTAAAACTTTTTAAATAAACTTGTCTTTTAAAGAAAACAAGAGTTCAAGACTATGTAGACTAACAATACTAGACAGAATGAAGGAAGAAAACAATTAAATCACCCTGTAAGCAGTTTTTATTTATTGATTTATTTTTTTAGCTTTAAAATAAGTTGTTAGAGTGCAGTGTACCAGGAGTTTCTATAAAGCTTCTATAAAGCTGGATGGGAGTTGTGAAAGACACAAAAGATGCTCATATCATAACACTCATATCAGCATAATCCGTCCAAAAAACAATTCATTAATACAGTTGGGAAAATCAGTTAATTCTTTACTGAATTAGTTCCTAAAAATGTATCTATTATATGTCTGTCATGATTTGGTGTGGGAGGTGGTGAGGCAGACGCTTGAGACCCAGGATATGGAGTAAAGGTGATTTTAATGGTGACGACGATCCAAAAAACACAGAAACACTGTAAGCCCACGGCCAGGCTGCACGGTAGAGCGGAAGCCAGGGGTCAAACCCGGTAGCACTGGTCAAATAGGTGAATAGGACGAACAGACGCCAAAAATGAGATGAGGACCTGACGAGGACGCAGACTCATAAGTGGCATTAAATACACAGGAGGTAATCAGGGAACGGGACACAGCTGGGAGTATTCAAGGGGCGACAGGACAACACGAAGACTCAGAAGACACAGAAACTCAAATAAACACACAGAACATGACAATGTCATTATCTATTGTATTCTATAGATACTGATAACTGATCAGTATCTTGATTAAATGTGATATATACATTGTCAGTCAAATTATTTGCTAAAAATACCTAAATTTATCTCAAGTGGATCTAATTCCTACTGGTCATCCTTAAGATGCTTTCCTGTGTTTCTCAGAAACTAGACTGTGACAAAGCAGAAATGTAAAGAACCTTACAATCAAAAAGAGCTGTGGATTTATTAGGCATCACAACAGACATTCTTAAATCTTAAGGTCCAACTAAAATAAGTAGTCTATAAAAATGAGTGAGGTGACCAAGAAAACAATGGTCACTAGGATAAAACTCCAGTGGTGATCCAACAAAGTGTTAAGCCACCTATCCTTCTTTGGTGCCATCGGTTTTTATAAAAATTTTTATAAAGTAAATGTAATGTCGGTTACTCCTCGAACTGTCAGAAGTCAAAAGTAAAAATTACTTTTGCATTGAAACTGTTTAATTACTTTAAAATGAATGCAATTTTTTCTCATAAAAATAAAAATCTTTCCTCTTGAGTATTACCTCTCAAAGGAAATTAGATGAACAGATATGTTCAGGAGAATTAAGACATCATTAGGCCCGAGCAGCAAAGCGCTGCGAAGGCCTATTGTTTTTGTACTGTTTATTATTATTATTAGGCCCGAGCAGCAAAGCGCTGCGAAGGCCTATTGTTTTTGTACTGTTTATTATTATTATTAGGCCCGAGCA
>CAEGAD010032757.1:0-12134 GCA_903067055.1 Poeciliopsis paucimaculata
TTTCTTTTTTAATATTTAACTGTGGTAATAAATGTAATTTAAATTTTTACATGTATTTTTTCTTAATTTTCTTTTTTTAATGAATAGAATCTAGGTTCTTTTTTTTTTTTTTTTTTTTTTTTTTAAGTCCAACAGTTGTTGTTTTTTTTTTACAGTGCACCATTTCGATGTTTTGTCTTTGCTTCCTCCATCAAGTATCTTCTTCTGTGGTTTGATCCACTGACTTCTTCCTACGCTGCTTTGAAATAAGTGGCATCTGCGAGAAGCCGCCAGTACTTTAATTACTGCGACACCCAAACATGTCACACTCAGCACGGTGTCTTGCACACTGAGCCTTCCACCCGGGACGCGTGGATACAGGGCGCGGTGGAAAGACGAAGCTGCATCACTTTTACTAACTTTAGTGGCGGAGTAAACGGAAACCGAGCGGTGATGGATTAAAAGTAAAAGCGCACACAAAACCACTAGCCAGAAAGGGGGATAGGGAGGAGTACATGTCGGACTGAAGGTTGTAAGAGGGCGCACATCAATTTTGTTTTTTCTCTTTTTTTTTTTTTTTTTTTTTTTTTTTTTTAAAAATAAATTTTTAAAAAAAAGCAAAAAAAACAAAAACATTTTTACACCCATAAAAAAAAAAACGACAAAATTAAACCAAAAAAAAAATAAATAAAATAAAATGCTACATTTCAGGCCTAAAGTAAATAATAATATTTTTTAAATAAATCCTCAAACTCTTAATTTGAAGTGCTCCCCGGAAGTTTAGTTGCCACACTGCACAGCTTGACGCTGCCACGTTCCGGTGACGCGGAGAAGTCTGGATCGGAGGCTTTTGCACCTGGACGCGAGTTTTGCCGAGTTGTGGGTTCGTCTCCAGGTGTTAGACGGCTTACCCAGTAATTTAAAATAAAAAAAACAACAACAAAAAGCCCAAACAGTCGTTTTTATTTTTACTTTCGCACACCTTCCTGTGGGAGAAAACAAAACAAAAAAAATCCTCTCAAAGATTTTTTTTTTTTTTTTTTTTTTTTTCTTTTTTTTTTTTGACGAGTCTGTGAGGACGGGATGTCCGCTGATACGTAAAGAGGACGACGCCGGATGGATGAGCGGACGGATGCACGGACGCGCTGGAATATCACTATGAACTAAATGCTCGGAGGAATCCGCTCTCGGATCTTTCTCTCTGGAGTTCTTGATTGTTTTCTTCCTGATCTGCGAAAGCCATCTCCCGTCCCGAGGATCCGATCACCTGCTATGCGTCTGGTGTGCAGGATACCTGGCGGAAGGTGTTCAGCGGGATCCAGCCTGACAGGACACAACTTCAGCATCTGATAACCCGAAGCCCCGCTTCCCATTCGTTTTGCCCCATTTAAAATCATAATAAAAAAAAAAACAACAATCGTGTGCGTGATGCGCGTGGAATGAGGACAGATGATGGATGTAATTTGGGAGCTATTGATCATTCTTCACGCGAATGTGATTGTGTGCATATCAGGTGAGTCATGGGCGTCGCTTGCGCCTTTCTGGGCAGGTTCAATCAGCATAGGCAGATATAAAAGATGTTTGACTGAGATTAATGGAAGAGTACCGGGACTTTGGGGACTGATGTGTGACGGGGGTGGGGTTGGGTGTTGAGGTGTGTGTGGATGGAGGGGGGAATCGAGATGAATCCACTAAAAATGCATATTGACACCTTCAGATCGTGTTTCAGTTGGTTTACTGCTTCATTCACTCTGTGTGTGTGATTGTTTTGTTATAAACGGAGGTTATATTGTCTCCAGTTTCCAGGACTGGGTGCGCAGTGCTTTGACGCATGGATGGCACAATGGGGCTTCAAAATGTTAACAGTTTCAAAGAACACGTTCAGGCTGTAGGATTTTATTTATTTTATTTTTATTAACTATTCATCTACCCCCTCTGGTATTGATGAAACCTCGGCGCTCCAGAAACTTCTGAGACTGGAGCTTTCGTGCGCAGCGCGATTTGCGGTGTTGTGGCGCTGTGGATTGCGCCCTGCCTTAACGGCTTTCTGTGGACACGTTGACGCGCCTTTTGGTTTTGTCCTTATTCTGTAGTTTGTTTGTTTTTTTTTTACCCGGTTTGTTCGTTATCGGCCTGCTGGTCGCATAAATGACTTCTAGCTTTGACTTGTGTTTGGAAACTGGTACGCTGGAAATATACAGCATTCAGTGTTTCTAAATGACGCAAATCTGGGAATTTATGGCAACTCGTGCGTAAATTCATGTCTCTGCGTATCGCGCTTTTTAGGTGAAGGGGGATTTTCAAATATTCATGCAGACTTTTTGTTCTTGTTTGTTTTTTTCGTTATGAAGATCACATAACCCCCACCCATGTTTGTCTTTGGTTGTCTTCACTTCATCAAAATGCCTTTTTTTTGTTTTGTTTGAGACGTGCTTTTGCTATCTTCCATTTAGCCTTCATATCTCCCTTCTTTTTTTTTTCTTTTTTCTTTTTCTATCAGTTATAAAGTTGGAGTAAAATTTATGCCAAGACAATAAGTTATATCTCTTAGGTTATACATATGCATAGTGGAGTTTGGGTCTGATGCAGCTTCTTTAGATCAGGGGAGGAACCCTTTCAAATGAAGTCTCACCATGTGTTTGGAGTGTTAGATGGAAAGCTTTTGCAATGCTACATGGTCTCAAATCACATGGTATTTCTGTAATCTATAACAGGGACGATCATAAAACTGATGAGGGAAGAATTAAAATGGGTGAGAAAATAGTCTTAACAGTGCTTCCACAGTTAAAGCAGGTTAGTGTTGTTGCCTTTGATGTTGCTGTCCTCTGTCTGATGGGAGACTTGTGTTCATGGGGAGTGTGTGTAGAGTTTGGCAACAATGAGAATTATGTCCCTGCAGTATATCTGAAATAGATGAAGGAACGCTAAAATCGCTTTTTCATCTCCCTTCATTATTGCTTTAATTCTTTTATGCATGTTTGAGAAATCCTATATTCTCCTGTAGCAGCCATTAGGGGGTGCCTAAACGCTTGTTCTCACCAGCCGCCACGTTTTCCTCACATGTCTTTTTCAGAGCTACGGTCGCCTCTCAGGCGCTCCAGCATTAAATCTTCCCTATTCTGCTCAACCAGACTAGCGGCAGCAACTGGCACACACACACACAGTGGAGTTACACACCTGTAGAGCTTATCATACATACTCCTGAATGGCTGTAAACTGCTTAAGGGCGCTGAAGGCGGAATGTGGGAAAGAGCAGGAGCTTCTTAAAGAGACAGACGCTCAATTGAAAGGCATTAATTTGCAAAATCAAATTTCTTTTCAGTTACATGCAAGAATTCTGTTAGGTTTTGTTTTATTTAAATTTATTTTCTTTAATTAAAAGAACAAAAAACCTACATGACATTACATAAATGGACAATATTATGTATTTTTCAGGCACAAACATTTTATATCACAATCAAGTAACTGTTGCCTTCAGTTGTTGTAAAAATGCTGCATATATCAAACATGACTTAAAAGCAAATTGACTTCGCAATTTCAGGCTTTGAAATTGACCTCCGTCTCTTTAAGAAGCTTTCAGACGCTCCGCCCTCAGTACGTCACAGTGCAGTATGCAGCTGTTCTTGGGAACATTTGAATGAGAAGTAGTTTGTGTTTTAAGGTGAGGAGTTCCACCAGGTGTTTGACCACTAGGCTGGTGGAGTCGAGGCATGGCAGAATTTAAAATGGCTGCTATGGGAGATTAAGAAATCCTTCAGACTTGCATGAAATCAAAGAAACACTGCAGCTATGTTTTTGAATTATACCAAAACATGATAGAAAACTCAGTTTTACATAATAAGCCCCCTTTAAAGATTTTTTTATTATGATTGTGGGATGTTTAATATGATTGAAGGTCTAATTTAACTGAGTCTCATTTGAAATTTGAACAAAGGGCTCACAGCCTAACTTTCAGTTATACCTGGTAAATATGGGGTTGCGTGTTGGCAAGAGAGGAGGGGGAAAAGGAAACTGTAATTCAAAGCAGGTAGACATTTGCGTCCATCAGCTTTTCACACCAGAACTGGCACCATTCAGGTGTGAGGAGTCCCCTGTGTGGTCAGAATCTCTCATGTTACCGCATTTGGATCTCTGCCTATGCAGAACGGGTAATCTCTGCACACCAGCAGTTGATTCAGTCAAAAGGTTACACAGACTGGAACTTGCAGATTTGCAAATGGTCATTAGACATTTCATTAAGGTAAACCAAATCTCTTTGCGGAAATTTTAGTGGAAATTATTGAAAAATGCAAAGTGGTGCACAGAAGCAAATTGTACAATTGCTTCTATGCAGTCAGGTCTCTTATCAGGCTTAATTTAAGTTCAGTTGAACTAAACTTGGTGGTTCTGTCACCTGAGTCATGAGTCATCAGTTTTGTGTGCTGGCAGCTTCTGGAAGAGAACATGTCATCAGTCTGACCTCAAACCAGAGGAAAGTTTTGTGTACATGTTCTCACATCACTTTACAAAGCTATTCCAGAAAATGTTTATGCCTGGCGATCTATAGTATATAGTCCGTGTAAATGATTTATAGATCTCCTGCTTGGAGCTGGTTTGCTGTCAGATTTACCAACAGAGAAGTACAATCGGCTTTACATGTCATTCACTTTTTAAAGTTGTGACAGTGAATTTATCCTTCACTGGTTTCGAAACTGTGAATTTCTAACTCAAAAGTCAGACTTTTGTAAATGTCTGACACATGCTTACATCCTGACAGCCATTTAAACAAACATCTTTTGATTGTGACAGCACAGCAAGGTCTTCAAAACCCACATCTTGAAGGTCTCACGGCGTTGTCTTTAGGATAAAAGGTTCATTTGTTAAAGTGAATGTATCTAAAGTCATGATAAACATTTATTCAACATGTGCAAATGTTCAGATCTAAATGGTTGTATGCGGGACAGGACATGAACACTAAAAACTGCTCTGATTGTTTGTCCAAAATGTCTAAGCTTTGATTCGTGATCTGGCATGTTTGCTAGCCTTTTACAGTCATGCATCATCCGTACTTATTTGACTCAAGCTGGTTGGTGAAAGTCTTCATAATTATTTGGAACTGTAACTAATTGGAGGACTTTCTTTTTCGTAACGGTGTCTTCTTCACTGGATGGAGCTGTGCTGTCTGAGCTGTACACGGGTTGAAATCCGGTTAAACCAGATTTCTTAAGATGTCTGTTATGTAGCACAGTTGAGCATGGAATTTGAACATGACTCTTATCAGCGCTAAGACTTAAATATCTGATGCAATCGAGAGCCAGAGCTCGATGCCGCTTTCACAAGGAGGAGACTTGCTTGGTGGGCTCTGAAAAGATGGAGCTCCATGTGTAATTTTGAGATAAGATTAAAAAAACAAAACAAAAAAAAAAACATTATCATTCCTGCAATTGTAATAGAGTTGAAATGCTTAAACGTTAACAATAGAAACAAATAATTAAAATGTCCACTTAGCTGTGACAAAAGAGCTGGTGTATTAGTAAAAACAAATTACGGCTACAGATTACCGTGGCAACAATTAGAGAGGTAATGATTACATGATTACATTACACACTGAAGCCTGTGACTTCTTGCTGAGGTTGACACGGGAGATGCACAACGCAGACACATCTGATCAGCATGCAAAGTAACAAATGGAACCGAAAGAAATTCACAGCAATCCTGTCAAGATTAGTCATACAGCGAAGCACTGACTGTGTGAGGCTTGAAATGAAGTCGCATCATCCAGCCGCGCCATCATCTCCGAGTTGGAATGGTTCTGAAACTGAAGAGCCGGCAACTCACGCCGAGGTCACAAAACCAGCTCCCAATCGATGCCGTCTAGAATTGCAGTGGATGTAAATGCCTAAAACCAATCTAAATCCTGTTTTCATAGACACCTAAGAAGTGCAGTCTATTTGAAATGAAGTTGAAATAAAAGTATAATTTGCCAAGTAGTGAAGCATGCCTTCTGCTCTCAAATTCTCCCGCACAGCCAGATCTGACGTCGCCGTAACGTTTGAATAAGAGAAAGTAGTACTGTGAGCCATCAGACTTCACCACATATCTAATATGTTTGCATAGATTAAAGAAATCTCACCTGAAGACACTTTATGAATGAGCCCTAAGCTTTAGTGCAATTCAAATCTGTTTGATGCTTCCAGAGTAGGTCCACAATGTTTCTGGGGAGACCAGTGGACTCGGACTGTGTGGTACAAACAAAAACTTGTGTAGTTTCTGAACACACAAATAAAAATGTAAATGTATGGCAGAGTAGTCGTCTTGCGATCGGAAGGTTGTAGGTTCGATTCCAGCTTCCTCCTGCATATGTCGATGTGCCTCTAGGCAAGGCACTTAACCCCAAATTGCCTACCGGTCTGCGTATCGGTGTATAAATGTGTGTGCGTTTGTGAGTGCGAATGGGTGAATGTAACTCTAGTGTAAAGCGCTTTGAGTGGTCAAAATGACTGGAAAAGCGCTATATAAGTTCAGTCCATTTGGTCCCCAAATATTTGTGACTTAAAAAGGTTTCATATTCCGTTGACGAGCTTTTTTTGAATTAATTTTTTTTTTCCAAAATTAACTTTTCTGACCAAATATCAGTTTATGCTTGAAGAGAACAAATGGATAAAGAGGTTTGTTGTCTAAATTCAGAAGACAGTTTCAATGAAAATCCAGAGTTTTCCATTGCATGCAGCTCTATTAAATACTCTCCCACTGGCATTTTGTTTTGGAGTTAAAAGCATTTACTCTTGAGAGGTCAGAGGTCAGTAGGTGAGAATGCAGGGTCTCTGTTTTCTTTATTTTTACAGCAAATTTAGACCATTTACCTGATTGACCTCGTCAGTGACCTCCAGCTGTTACTGGTCTCTTGAAAGATTTTTCTTTTTTATCCTCATATTTTTTCTGAATTCCATTTATAGTAAACAGCTTTGAAGCTAAAAAGCAGTAATGCCCCCACGAATAGGTCAGTCATGGACGTCAGTCATTTTTCTCTTTCCTGAATGTGACTCTAGTGTAATTGACTTATCGTGTTCTGAAAAATTATTTGGGGATTTTCGAGTGCATCTTCAATAACTCTATGAAGAATCCAAATGAATGAATTACTACATTTAATTTCCCTTTAGGATTAATAAAACATTATTGAATTGAGTAAGTGAATCTTAACTGAAAACCCTCAAGTCTCTGTAACATTCAAGAAGCAGGTTACTTAATGCACTTTCTTTTGAAATAAGCAACTTAATAAGGATATCGAGAGGATCCTGAGTGCTTGAGTTTGGGTTCTTCTGTGTTTTTACTGTTAAGTTTTGTTCGTCTGGCTCTTCCCTTATTCTGTATAGGTTTGTTTAGTTTCTGTATTCTTGTTTTATGCTTTTGAATCATGTTCTCTTGGGTCAGTGTTGTTCGCACTCACCCACATTTATTGTTTGAGTCAGTTCAGCTCTAGCCTGGTAAAAACCAGCCACTTTGCTTCTCACTGATGGCCTGGGCCCTGGGATATTGAGAAACAACTAGTTGCTGGAGGAGTGGACTCTGAAGCTTTCAACGTTAGGTATTTAACCAATCACTAAGGTTTGGCCATGATGTATGTAATGTGCCAGTTACCAGCTGCAAACAACCGTCCTCCCACTGCGAAGAGAGAAATGCCAAGTTAACCAAGATGGCTTTTAATGCTAAGTCAGTGTTTGGAAGCGTGGCCAATGCATACTACTTCTGTTCACCGCTTGGCCCGGTTGAAATTCTACTAGAAAAATTCATGTCAATGGGAGAAATTCCAGATAGAGCACTGAAGGAAGTTGAGAATCTAGTGGAATGAAGTCATCTTCAGCTCTTAAAGTGGTCATTATTCACTTTCACCAGAAATCTAAGCATGACACAAAAGCACAATCTGAGGCTATATTGTAATCCCTTTTTCTGCTGGATGCAAACTACAACCTTAATCAGAGCATCAGTGTCACACTGAGGGTCATTATATATTTTCAATTTCTCAAATTAGAACATAGTTTGAACATAAAGCTTCTGTAAGCGACTTAAATATGAGTTTGCAGGTCACAAAAATAGATTGAATGCAAAATTATCAGCTATCAAGTGTGAAGTATTTTTGTAGTTCATTAATATGTTTTACCAGATAAATGTAAAATATTCATAAAATTGACAATTTTAACAGCAAAAACATCTTATGGCAGTTCAACTTCAAAAATTGTGAATTATAATGTTCTGTTTTATTTAATGGTATTGGTACAGCTACAATTGCAATCACAAATTTAAGAGAATTTGTGACTTGCCAAACAAGATGGCAAGTGTTGTGTACTCAACACTTGTATAGACTTGTGTAATACTACAAAAATCACAGGACCCAGCAAGTTATATTTTCCTTTCTCCCAAAGAACTAAGCGAGGATTATGACCGCTTGGTTTCGTTTAGTGCACTTTATGGGTGACTCAGGATTGAACCTCTTAGGCTTCTGTGAATTGTAGGGTTAGTTATTACTTGGACCGTCTTCTGACATTTCTTTCCCTGCAATTTCTCGCTTTTACAAGAAATCAGGCACAAGAGCATAATTATCTTGAATATGGAATCTTCCCGGTATTGATCGTTAATTATAATCCAGGAATAATGGACTGAAAGGCTTTGATGTTCAAGAGACTTCGTATAGCTCTCCAGACCGTCTAATGTGCATAATGTTTGATAAGTGTACAGTGCTGCACTTTGATAAGTAGATTTATGACTAGTGTTCAGTCTACTACACTCTAGTTGCTTAACTTTACGTTTGTAACTCACAGAAATATTTAAAGTTAGGTTTGGGCACTTTGGAGAGAGAATGACACTTGATTGAGAAGAATAATGTGAATAAATCAATCGGTTGGCTTCACTGCATTCCTTTAGAACCAGTTTTCTTGTCCACATTAGGGAAACAGTTGAATCACATATGAAGTCAAATATGAAGTCAATACCTCATAATTTGCAAGCTGGTCTTCATTAAGGTGACCAGATTTCCAAGACTAAATCTGGGGACATAAAGGAGCAAATTTATCAAACTAAAATGAAAAAAACTGGGACAGATAAGTTTACATATTTATTAACATTTAAACATTAAAAATCAAATCGAAAAGCAGGAACATGTCTCTCCAGTGGTAATATTACTATTAATAATGTTAATAGTAATAGCAGCAATAGAAAATTAAAACTGAAAATATGGGGGGAAATTGTGTACATTGATTGTAAATGACCATGCGTACGCATTAATAACATAGTCGGCATCCCTCTGTTAATGAACAAAAAGCCCGCGATGGTAACAGAAAAAAATTCAAACTGACAAAAAGCAGTAAAAATTTGCTCACTGACAAACTGTCAGACACTGCTTTTAAATTGTGGCTCAATTAAAAATAATGGTAGTTAAAACTTATCAGCATTTTTGTGTCTGTGATCATAGAGCTGATGGACCTTTTGTCTCATCTCTCCCAGAACCTTTGTGGTAAATTCCAACCTCACTTTATGATTTGCTTTCCTTCACATGGAGTCCATCTTGACCTTTAATTTTGACATTTAAAATAAAAGACATAACATATTAAATTATAATATGTTTATGTTTCATATTTCTCTCCAGCTTTGTCAGTTTTCCCCATTCATTCAGTTTATCAGAATATTTTCCTCCTGTCTCATCTTTTATCAGTCTGCCATTATTCTAAAACAGAGACATAATATCATCTCAATCGCCCCCCAAAACATTAGAATGTGTATGACAAACTGAAAATGTACAAGTTAATAAATAAAATTAAATTAGTTTTCTTTTAGAATTTGGTTATTTTGAGATGAGGAGCTGGATTCTTCCCAGTAAAATCTTAGTATAAATATTAACCTATTTCTTCAGCTGATGAAATCTCAAAAATGCCATATTTAGCAAAAAAATAAAAAATAAATGTTTGGACTAAACAAAGAGAAGAGATGATCTCTCCATCCTCATCAATTTCAGTTCATGCTCTTCTTCATTCAGTTTTCCTGTCACTGAGTGACTCCATTTTTTGTGAGAAACTTAATATGTATAAACTCATATCTAGCTTGGAAAACACCAGCTAATTCCAAAACATCTTCTTTACGATAATTTATTTTAACATCCTGTTACCATTTCTTTCACTCTGGCTAATTCTGTAGCTGCTTCTGTGCTCTCGTTTTGTTGTGTTTGTTCATAAAAGCGTAGTTTTATTTTACCGTGAACCAAATCTTCATGACGGCAAAGATTAGCCCAGTTCAAACAAAACATGTTGTTTCACACATATCTTATCAGGTCAGCTCCACTTCGGAGCTGCTCAAAACTCGAGCTCTCTTCTTCCAGCTTGTTGTCTTTTCTGGCAGCGTGCGCTGCTATTCTTGATTTTTATTGGCTCTGATGCTCTTCTTCTTCTCTGTAACGTTAACAGCAGCGTGAGCAGCTACCGTAACTGCTGTTGTTGCGCGCAACACGCTCACTCGCGCTTTCTACTCCAAGCCGAGCCAGTGGAAAAGGGGCAATGGAGTTTCCGGCTGCCGTAACAATGATCTATAGGAAACTTTTTTTTTTTTCCTCATTTATAAAACGCTAAAATCGGGGACTTTTCCGGGGACGGCTTCAGCCGGGGACAGGTCACCTAAAACGGGGACTGTCCTCGGAAATTGGGGACGTCTGGTCACCCTAGTATTCATGAGAATTAGCTTTCTAAGTATCATTTTAGGGGTCATAGAAAGACCTGACTGTTAAATGTGTCCCAGTGGAGGAAGCAGGACTGAATCCGTTCTTTTTCTGTTTCTGAGAAACGGTTCATTTTTTTCAATTAGTAAATGGCGTCCCACCTTTAGACCCAGCCTAGTTTACTTTGAGGATGGATTCTTGTGGGCTTTGACGTCAACAACTGATAATGTAAGATAAATTTCAGTATTGTTGAAACATTTGAGATGCACATTCATGGTTTAGAGTGATGGATGGATGAATGGAGAAGTAAACTAGTAAACCATAAAATAACAGAAAGAATGATTCACTTTAGACTTAATTTGTAATACAGATATTTTCATGCAGACCACAGACAAATCCAAGTCCTAGCTTGTAGGGTAACTCTTGTGCTGTTGGTTTACTAGGCAAAATCCAAACTAATTGGCAGACCAAGACTTTTCAGTACTGATGTAAGGTCTGTTTGATAACAGCACCATCATCTATCTATCTCTGTATATTTTTGTTATCCTGGATTTATCTCAGAAATATATGGTAACATGCCAAGGCAGTTCACGCTGGGCAGCTGTTGGTAACAGCACCCGAATGAGCAGCTGCTGTAACTGCATTGTTGCCCAGGCATTTGGTCTTAAACGTGTAGTGTGAAAATGAACAAAACGAAATAAAATCGAGATATTTTTCCTCTTTCCTATCACCATGGAGTTGAGTACCATTGAATGCACCATTTGATGATTTTTAAGGCCTTGATATACCTCTCAGTCACCCACTTGGATCTCTCAGACAAGCATGTGCCCTCATTCATGCTCTTTTTAGTTCAACTGAACAACTGTGTAGATTGTGCAGATTTTACTGCAGCCTCCTAGGAGCTTCTTTTTGCACGTGATTTTACCCATCACTTTATTTGCTCCGCGTTATTCACCGCACTGATTCAGAGTAATATTGTCCCTTATTTGGTCACAAAAACCTCGCCTGGATACAGATCTCCACAGGAACTCCTAGTGGAGCTCAGTGGGTGGGTACAGATGACAACATTTTGAGGTCAAGTGGACTGAGAAATAGAAATTGGGTTGAAGTACTAACACTTGACAGACGCTACTAAGCCAAGTTACATCTATCTATCTTTTTTTATGACGTAATTCAAATGTTAATTTTAAAAAAAAAAAAGTGATTTTAAAAATTTATTCATATCTATTGTTTCTGTTTTATTCTATTTTATTTTTATTTCAGACAATATCTACTTAATTTTATTTGTGGTTGCTGGTTGGGTGAAGCCATTTATCATCAAACAATTGTGTTTGTTCTTTTTATAATGGCAACAGAAGTTACCCAGAAGTTGAAATAATCACGACCATCTATTAAGATAAAGCACATAACACCAGTTTTAAAGTCCCTCCACTGGCTCCCTGTAGCTCAAAGAATAGACTTTAAAATACTGTTGTTA
>CAEGAD010032758.1:0-20528 GCA_903067055.1 Poeciliopsis paucimaculata
GTATTTTTCTCCGCGGGGCAACATTCTTAAAAACAGACGGCCTGAGATCCGCTTTATTTGTGTCGCTTTAAAAAAACGCGGGTTTTTTTTTTTTTTTTTTTTTTTTTTTTTTATATACTTGTTAAAACTGACACTTTGTTTTGATAGTTTAACATGCAACAGATAATCTATGAAAAAAAAAAAAAAAAAATCTCTGGTCCTAAAGTCGTCTGCAGAAATGCAACTCTTAGTCAGAAACGACCAATCAGATCCAGGAGGAGGGTCTTATCACGATCAATGATGCTTGTGTATGTGTTGCTCCCACCTTCCTCTCTGCTTTGCTGCAGTGAGTTCCCTCCATCAGAGCCTGTTGTGAATGTTTAGGCTAATCATTAGCCACTGACGATGGCAGATGAACAGTTTTTCTCGTAGTAACAGGTTTTTCTTCTGCCATTGAGCAGCACAAACACAAATTGATACAAGATCTGGAGAGGCAGGTGAATTCTTTTGACAATGACGTTTATGTATTTCAACTTATGCTTGGCTTTTTGGTGGGAAGGAGACCAACTTTGAAGTTGTGTTATTGTGAGATCATTTATTACGAACGCATAATGTTTTGGAGAAAATTGATTAATTAACGTTTGCCAAATGTATATATCTACAGCACCTGTTTTCACTGTCAACTCTATTTACATTGGCAAGACTTAATGAGAGACGCAATTCCCCTTTAGTCTGTACACAGGAAAAAAAAAAGGCCAACTTACACAGGCAATGTACTTACTGGTTCATTTATCAGCTCCACATATTAGTCATCTCACGTGCTCAAATTGGAGCTATTCATTAGGCATGATGGCATGCAGCCGGCACTAGGAGACTAAAGGCTTGTGTGTGAGAATATTAAAAGCTGCAGAAGACCTTATAAAGCGACGCCAGCGAGGAAATCCAGAAGAAACGTCGGCCCACAACTTCTCAGTCTCCATAGTAACAGCTGCTGAGGTTTTATGCGGGTGTAAACTCGCATTGTTTTTTTTCCTCTCTTTTCTTTAACCCACTCTCCTGAACAGTCCATCCTGGTTGGCTATTAGCACCATATTTGTCACTAGTCACTTCAAATATGTAGTCGCAGTTTCAGGCCTGTCACGATGTTAAAGCTACGCTCTCTTTTTCTGTCGTGCAACAGTTGGTGGAAACGAGCCACGGGAGTCTTTCAGATGCGACTGCTTAATGGCTATTCGTTTATTCCCACCTCTCTCCACTCCACGGCGGATCTGTTTCCTCCTGCACACCTTTCTTTTTATACCAGGGGTGTTCAAACTACGGCCTGTGGGCCAACTGAGGCCCATGGTCCAGTTCTTACTAGCCCGCAGCAAATTCTGTAAATATAATTGAATGTGGTGCGCACAAGAAGCTTGAGCTCAACTTTGTTGCACTTCTCAGTTTCAACACTAGATGGAGCCAGCCACAGAAAAACTAAATTAAGCGAAGAAAACTTCTTCCGCAAGTTGCCAAAATATCGCAGCACCAAGAAACGCAAAATAGCAAGTGAGTGTTGGAGATTCCACACAAAAATGAGTATTTTATCAAAGAAATGATCTTCATTGCAAATCAATCTCCATTGATTTGCAATGAAGATGTTGCTGTGATGAAAGAGTATAATGTCCGTCGGCACTATGAGACCAAACATCAGCGCTACGCATTGTACACTGGTGCTGAACGACGACAGAAAGTCAAGCTAATGGGAGCTAGCCTGTAAGCTCAACAGCTCTTTTTTTGTTTTTCCGTGCTAACAAAATACAGGAAAACGTCACAACAGCAAGTTATGAAGTTGCTAAACTTATTGCCCAGCACGACAAACCGTTTTCACCAGTCACAGAAATAATGTGCCCAGAAAAAGTGTCTGATTTCAACAATGTGAGCTTGTCCAGAAATGCAGTGGTGCGGAGAATCGAGGACCTGTCGGCTAACTTGAAACTTCAGCTGAGAGACGAAGCGTGTGCTTTTGATTTTTACTCGATAGCATGCGATGAGAGCACAGACGCCATAGACACCGCGCAACTGGTAATATTTTTTGCAGGGAGTCGATGATCATTTTTGCTGTACGGAGGAGCTACTTGATACGATGAGCCTAAAAGGCACAGCGACGGGAAAAGATATTTTTGAAGCTGTGTCAGAGGCAGTTGAAAAAATGGGGCTTAAATGGGACAAGCTGTGTGGGGTAACAACGGACGGAGCTCCGGCCATGACGGGCGAGCGCAAAGGAATGGCATCGTTGGTGCGCGCCAAGGTAAAAGAGAGCGCTTGGTGTCTTGGCACAAACCAAGAAGCGCTGTGTGCCAAGACTGTCCATCTGGGCGACGTGATGAACACTGTCATAAAAACTGTCCACATAATTCGAGCTAGAGGACGGTACCACAGAGAATGGACACTGAATACGGGGATGGACTCTACCACTCTGTTGTGCGCCTGCTCAGCCACGGCTCTGTGCTGCAGCGGTTTTATTCGCTGAGATCAGAAATCGACCAGTTTTTAAAAGAGAAGGGCTGACCTCTTCATGAACTAAGTGACCCTCCATGGCTGGCAGACCTGGCATTTTTAGTTGATCTTACGCATCATCTAAATACACTGAACAAGAACCCACAAGGCAAAGAACAGCTGGTGCCGCACCTGGATGCACACATGAAAGCCTTCTGCGAAAAGCTCTGCCTGTTTGAGACTCAACTCTGAGGCTTTGACGCTGCACACTTCCCGGCGCCGGCTGAAATCAAGTCTGCTTTTCCAAAGGCCGACCTTTCTGCTAAAAAGGAAAAATTTGTGTGTGTGATTGCATCTCTCCTGACAGAATTCAACCAGCGATTCCAAGATTTTTCTGTCATTGAAAAACAAATCAAGCTTCTCGACGCCTTTCCTGGTGGATGCAGGAGAAAAGGAAGAGAGTCTGCAGTTAGAGCTGATTGAAATGCAATGTGATGATTCTCTGAAGAGTCGACATCAGCTTCTCTCCCTCCCTGAATACCATCAGAGTTTGGTTAATGCCACGTTTCCTCTGATGAGACGCCACCCAAAAAGAATGATGAGCCTGTTCGGCTCGACATACATATGTGAACAAACGTTTTCTCTGTTAAATCAGAACCAAAGCAGACTGAGAACCAGAATGACCCGACAGCCAGCTCTGTGAAATCCTTCGCGTCTCAACCACCAAACTTTCTCCTGGCATGTCAGCCGTCCTTCAACCCAAAGGACAGCATCACTGCTCCCACTGAGTGCAATGTTCTTTACGTTACAGGCAAGTTAGAAGGGTGTTAGACAATGGATGGATGGAAGTTTAAATTATTTGTGTGACATTTTTCACCTTTTTGTCACGTCCCAACTGCAAACTCAGTGGTGAGATTTTGTGGCGCATCCCGGCACGACATAGAAAGTGGATGGAAAAGAGTCACGTTTCGTCTTTTTTACCTCTATTTTTGCGAAAAAATAAATAAATAAAATAAAAAATCTCAGAATTGTGAGATCCATTTTAATTTGGCCCCTGCTGAGGGACAATTCTTATAGGAAACGCTTTTCGACCTGTTCTTTTGCAGCCTGTTGAAGGTTTTGCATCAGAATTGCCTAATTGCTTCCATCCTTCTATTGTCCTGGTCTCTATTTTTCCCTTCCCTGATGGAAAAAAATAATAAATAAAATAAATCAACATATGACATGTTTCAGCAGCTGCACAGATTCCTCTTAACTGCTTCACTGAATAACAATTTTTAAACCAAGCATGTTAGATTTGGTGAATTCCCAAGTCTTAGTAGGGTTAAAGGTATCTCTTTAATCTCTCCATCATGAGGCTGAATACTAAGCAGTAGTCTGGACTCCAGGTCCCATCATCCATGTTTATTCATCCATCTATTTCTCTATCTGTGTTCAAAGTTTGGGATTGTTTAATAACTTGACCTTACGCTAAACACCTGACAATTTCACCTCTGAAATTGGGCTGAATCTCGAGGCGTTTGTAGTAAAACTACGAACCATTAGTGCTTTTGCTCGCTTCTCACAATTATGTGCTAACTTTTGTTAATCTGCCATTCAAAATTCTCCTTTTTTTTTTTTTTAGAAGCTCAATGGGCAATCTTTCTATGTCTTTTGTTTCACACTTGCCTTTTCGAGTTTCGCAATTGTGAAAAAGCGCAACGTAAAAAAGGGGCAACATCTGGCTGTTTCCAAAGCAGACTAAAAGCTCACTCAGGCTGAGATAAACCCCTCTTTAATGAAGGTGGGTGTTTTAAATCCTAAGGCCGAAGCACATTAAGGATTTACCTGGCTCCGGGGAAAATGCGACTTAAAAATTCACATGGGGGTGGAAGAAAAAAAACCCAAAAATCCCGTGCTGCTTTGCAAACTCTCTTGATATCGCACAGATAGATATAAGACAAATAGGTGCTGCAATGTTAGGGGTCTTTGTTTCTTCAGAGGTCAGATGAGCTCTTAAAAAAAAATTCTTTTAAAGCCTACTGATTTTAACATTGACGGATTTTTCAAAAGCGCCACATAGACATGAAAAGTACTTTACTAAAATGTAAAAAAAGAAAAGTTAACAATTTCTGCCCTTGGTCTCTAATTAGAGCTATTCACAGAGTTCGTAGCCATGTTTCTTACAGTCAGTCGGTAACTTTACTGAAACAAAATACCTTTGATAAAATGTGAGAGGCCAAGATGGCGAAAAGAAA
Organism: Poeciliopsis paucimaculata; assembly: GCA_903067055.1. Taxonomy (NCBI): domain Eukaryota; kingdom Metazoa; phylum Chordata; class Actinopteri; order Cyprinodontiformes; family Poeciliidae; genus Poeciliopsis; species Poeciliopsis paucimaculata. The sequence continues at coordinate 4,689 of CAEGAD010032758.1, forward strand.
AGACAACAAAAGAGAGCAAATTTCTACCGCAAAACCCATGTGCTGAGGAAATTGTTCCGTAAGCTGATTACAGGCTGCAGTTAGCGCTATGTGGGGAAGGAACCCAAGAGTGAATTAAATTGCTATAAGACTTTGAAAATAGGTGGGAGTACAAAATGTCAAAGTCGCTTATGTCCAACCTTTTTTTCCCCCACCTCATCAGAAACTACTGTTTGACTAAGATTTAAATATTCCATGACAAGAATTAAAACTTCATCTTTACAATGAAAAGTTGTTTTTTGTTTCTTTTCTTAATCATAGCCACGTTCATTAGCAGCCGAAGCGACATGAGGCTTTTCCTCACACGCGAGCCTGTGTCTGGTTGTCATTAAGAGATGATTAAAATAACATTTCACTGAATGCACCACATGTGGGTGAAAAGAAATTAAAGCAGGGGCCATGCACTCTCTCTGCACCCACGTAACCGGGAACATTCGCGGCCCAGCTGCCCGTGCTGAGCGCCTTTAGGCGAGAGGGCACCTCTCCGCTGGCCCGAGGGCAGGCCACGCCCTGCTGCCCCACAGCTCGCAAGATGTTTGGCAAAGACGGGGCGCAGATGGAGCGGCGCGTGTCAGCCGTTTCACAGAGGACGTCACATATGTCACGTTTAACTGCAAGGAATTTTTAATGATTTAATTATGTAAAAAAAAAAAAAAAAAAGAGAGAGAGAGGAAAAAAAAACATTAGCTAGTATATTTGTGTTTTTAGAAAAGAAACATGTAATATTGGCAATTCCTTGATGCAAAGATGGGTTGTGGGCAGGAGGGTGTACAATTATCCTGGATTTAGATTCAGTATTGTTTTTGAGGCTTTAAAACATTTTTACAGACCTGTTTTAAGAGAAAAAAGTATATAAAAAGTAAAGTGATCAGAACAGAAAAAAATGAGCATTTTAACTCTGACGTGCATAGCGGTCACTGCAGTGGACAGCTATCTAAAAGCCATGTTCTTGTGTTTCTTGTGGATCTTTGTTATCAATGCACACAGACCACTGAAGTGGACACCAGTGAACCATACAATACACTGTCAACTACTGGCCATCTCCACTGTAAGTGCAAAAAAAGTTAATTAAATCTGATATGGCAGACAAAGAAAAAAGCAACTCAGGGATATCCAGTCCCTACATCCACTTTAGATGACTCTTGCAGGTACAAAAAAACATATTGTGACATGAAGTAACTCCTAAAGACTAAAGCTACTGATGTATTTTCCAAATAACTTTGTATTTGGAGGAAAATACAACTGATCACAGAAAAAAAAAATCCTAGCAATTCCTCTTTTTTTTGCCTTAAGAAAAAAAAAAAAAAAAAAAGGAAAAAAATCCTGACATAAAGGATCACAATTCAAGCATGAAAGGGTTTAACTTAGTGTGGAATTCATACAGAGTCAAATCTCAGACACAGGTATGAATATGTAAACACATCAATTTAATCAAGATTGATCAGGATTTCTGGAAGCTCTAAAATGTCTTCATTTGCCAGCATAAGATGGTAAATGGCCTGCATTTCTGAAGCCCTTTATCAAGTCCAAGGATTGCAAAGGTTCACCCGTTCATACACCGATGGTGGTAAGCTACACTGTGGCCACATCTGACAGTCTGCTCTGGTGCAGACTGACAGACAGACGCCAGGTTGTCATACGAACTGCGCTACCGAACCCTCTGACCATGACCAATGGGCAGAGCAGGAAAACTGACTTGGCCAACAACACAAGGGCTGATATAGAGCGAAGGTCTGAACCGGCACTCACAGCCACGCACCCCTTCAACATATCTATTTGATCACAGTCATTGCGCTTATTAGTAATGACAGAACAATGGGGGTATCAAAGGAACTCTGAAAATATTTATGCAACGCCTTTCTGAACTAGCTCCCAAGACTACCAGTTCAAACACTTCGAGAAGTACAAGGTAGTCAGGTGAATGACTACCGTGCCTTTATAACGATCTATAAAGACGTTGTGTTGTTCAGGAATAGGCCAGAAATCGCCTCGCCACAAGGTCGTCACAAACAGTAAACTTTTACTCAGAGAGTCCTACCAAAGACAGAATCGGCTCGTCCAAAATGAACTTTTTTGGTCAGACGAGGAAAAAAATATTGAACTATTTGACCAGACCGACAAGATTTATGTGTACTGAGTCAATGTGAGCCCTTTCCAGCCCGACATCCCCATATCAGCTGTGAAGCATAGCAGCAGTAGCATATAAGGCTGTTTTCTTTCCAGTTGTAGTGATGCATGATGGGAGTTAACTGGAACCACCGCTGAGGGACCACTGTAACTAAACACCTAGATGGTTGAGATTTGGTCACGGATGGGTGTTGTAACAGTACAATTACTCACAATACTAGTCATATATATTTTCTAACGGGTAAAGGAGGCCAGCAATACAACACTGCTTCCCCTAGGTCAACTGAAATAAAAACATGTCGACCATCGTGTCACGGTAACCGGTTGAATTCGAGGAGATACTGAGAGTGGCGTATCCTTTCACAGATGTTTGTAGAAACTGTCTGATTTCCACACATGTGGCCATGAAAGTAATTGGAACTCTTGAATTTAAGGATTTGAAGAGGTTAGCGAATTACTTTCCTTTCATTTAGAATGTGAAGGACAGCCCCGCTATATACAAACAGATCAATCCTGAAACTGCTTTTCAGAAGGTTCCCGGTACCCTTATGAACCTGAAAAAGCTACTTTTTCTTTTTAAACGTCAATCGGGTCAAAACTTCACGTGTGAATGCTTCCTCGCCGATTAGTTAGTAAAAAAACTATTGCACATCTGTTGCGTCAGCTGTAGCCAAAGGTGAACGTTGATTATCTGAACCATAGAATATAAACAGTGACCAGCATTTGCTGAATTAAAACTTTTCATTTGTCCCGCGTTCCTCCAGTAGACGCTGATTAAAACGTTCAGACCGGGATGAAAGCGTCTGCTTGTCGATACGTGTAAGAGAATCTCTCAGCTTTTTGTTCTCTTAGCAGAAAAAAAAAAAAAAGGGCATTTTTTTTTTTTCTAGAGTAATGGATAAGTTCATTATCTCATCATTGGAATGGTTCCGTATTTAATGTTCTGAGTGAAAATTCAAATGAGTTTTTAAAAGAACACTTATTGCAAGCATCAACGTCTCATTCCGTCCCCGATCCCATCCAAAAAAATAGAGGAATAAAAAAAAAGACGGGCTCTCTGAGCAAGCAGTTCTGAGTGGAAAAGGCAGGAAAGGAGATGAAAAGGAGAGAAGAATGAGAGAGAGAGAAACTGAGACCAAGGGAAAAGAAGGGAGACAGAGAGGAAGCGATTCCTTTGATGTTCTCGGCTACAAACACATCACAAAGTCAACTCAAAGAGTTTGTTAAAAATGCATGACATGCACACAACTAGAAAATAAGTAATGAACTTAAAGAAATAAAGATCAAGTGATTTCATACATGCCCCAACTTCAAAGAATCAACTTGACTCGCGGGGACAAAAATAGACGGAGAAAAATACATATCAATGATTTCTTCTCCCTCAGATTGCAGGCTAATTATCACTCTGAACCACAGAGACGGAGCCAACAGGACCGGGAACGGAGGAACGGAGTGAAAAAGAAAGAAAAAAAAAAAACAGAAGGTTACTTGGACTTAACAAGAAGTTCAGGCAAACATTCAGCTTGGCCTGCATCAAAAAAATAAAAATAAAAAAAGCCCCACTGCGTCTTAAGTGAGCCCGCCACGCCAGCGGGGATGTGACAGACACAGCCTGACTTTGCTTTAGCGCAATAGAACGCCAGTCAGGCACAAGGAAGCAGATAATTGCTATATAATTAAATGGAACAGCAGCCATTAGAATAACCAATTTTTATTATTTTTTTCAAAGACAGAAGAAGAAAAACAGAATTATGACAAAGCGATAATGAGGATCCAGTCGGCAGGGGTGAGGCGAGACCTCAGCTGACTTACATCTGCTGAATCATATTTCACCGTCTAGAAGAGTAAAGAAACAAGCTAGCATTATGAAAACATGCACAATACTGGTAACTCTTCATTGCGTGTGCATTTTGTATACACTTTAATGTATTTTATTCAGGGTCTACATGACGCTTCCCACACAAAGCAATGCATAACGGCGAGGGGGAAAAATATCCGAACATCAAAGGACTGATGATAAAACACAGCAGACAGGTGAAGGAGAAAGTTTGCAGCAGTTACAAGATACAAGTAAGAGATGCACGGCTCAGGTGATTGAATCGCTCCACAGCAACACTATTAGCTGCGCCCTCAACAAAATAGCCTTTAACAATGGCCTAGTCAAATTTGCAGCAACTTAAATTCAAATGAGAGCCTGTAGCAGGTCTTGAATGTTTTTTTTTTGTTTTTTTTTAATAATCTAGATGTGCAAACCTGGTGGACGTGGTTGTATAAAGTATTGTCTTGATGGGTTTGAACATATTTCAGATTTACTTTTGACACTTTTTGTGCTGGTCTGTCAATGAAATCCTACTTGGACAGATTGATGCAACAAAAAGCAATCAAAGAGTGATTTTGTAGACTTCCTGAAATCTTAATAGTGTGCTTTTTCCCCTCTTAGAACAAAAGACATATTATTCAATATAACTTAAAGAAAGATTGTACATTTAAAGCACTTCGAACGAATCTGACAATAAGCCAGATTAAGGTTGGGGAAATAGACCAATCCTGTTTCCAGTCCATTGTATTCTGCTTTGCTTTTTTTTTTTTTTTTTTATGGTTAAATATAACAACCAACAAGGTAGTATTCATTCAGCCTCATTATCCGTTCGGTTTGCTCTGAAGGTTATTTTTTTATAACATATCTGTGAGCCGCACCGGTTTTCTCTCAAACAGCCCAACCTTCCTTTCCTCAAGTCTTTCCTCATTCACCATTTACAAATGTAATACTTTAAATCTGAAATTTGTATTTTTTTTTCTTGCTCGTGTCAATGAATGCAACCACAACCCCATGCTGCTTAAACCTCTCAAGCATATAATCAGGAGAAGGAGAAAGGAAAGGGGAAAGAAAAAAAAAAAAAAAAACAGACAGGGAGGAGGATGTTGGGGGAGAAGAGGGGGAACAAAACTGGATCTTTTTTGCCCCTCAGGTTTCCCTGCTCCCCCCCCGCCCCCCCCCAAAAAATGTAATCGGCTTAACCCGTAGTGCTGCTGTGGGTGCTCTCGCATGAGCCCAGACCGTGCCAAGGCAGAACTCACCACGACCGAGGAGAGGCAAAAATCAATGCCATGCGCCCTCCGAGTAATGAGATTTCTGCCGCTGTGTTGTGTGTAAATAGAGCGTGAGCATGCGTGTGTCTGCGCGTTGCACATCAGCATTTTTATGACCGCGCACGCGTGCGCTCTTGTGTTTGCGCTTCTTCCTTTTCCCCGTGTGTTTGCATGAGCATGCATATTTGGTGAGGAGATTGGCGGGTGGTAAACGTCTGACATTTCCTCACAGCTGTGACCATCCTGGGCATGCTCCGGGGTAGAAAATGATGCGCCCATGCTGAGCGAAGGAGGATGGCATAAGAGTGCGCCATGGGGCCGAGAGGAAATGTGGGTGGAGGGGAAACACACGCAAACACACACACAAAAAAAAGGCAGGGAAAAGCCTCTAGCTCCTAACTGTTGTGCCACTGCATTTGACGTGTTAGTGGAAGGGGATTCTTTTCTCATCTGTCTCTTTTCAAGGTTTGTGTTCTCTTTAACAGGAGTGGAGATGAATTATTCATCTGCATCTTGAGATAGTGCAGAAGGGGAAGATGGGAAGTTGCGAGGTGAGGAGCAGAGAGAGTGGAGTGAGCAGGAATAAGTGGTGTTAAAAGATGAGGAGGTGCAAACAATGACAAGTAAACATCCAGTACAGGAGGTCCAAAGGCTTTCCTGGCTGTGTTGTAAAATACACTGCAGTCAAGATGCGCCTTTGCACCCACTTCTCATATGAGCTTTTCTCTCTCCTACACTGACTAAGCACTAAGAGAGCCGGAATTACCTTCTAATTATTGCAGGTAAGCTTTACGATTTGGGAAGACTTTAAGTCAAACCTGCAATTTGACCATTTTGTTCGTGTAAAGCTACTTGCAACTACATTGTACTTGCTGCTAAAATGATTTAAAAAAGAACAAACAAAGCATTTTGGAATATAAGGGACAGTTAGAGAAAAAAAAATTATTCTGAAAATGTAGGTTTTGTTGCTTAGCCATTTTAAGGCAAAAGAAAAAACAACACAAAAAAGGCAAAGCGAAATGAAGGAAAATGGTGCAAACCATATCGAAAATAGCTGGAAAGACCTCTGACCTCATGTAAATGAGGTTGTAACTTTACACTTAAACAGGTTTTAAAAATATTAAATAATATATTTAATATTTAAATAATACTAGTTCTTATTATAAATGACTTCAATGTTTTTCTAAAGGCAGAAAAAAATCATGGCTGGAGCACAGCTGTTTCAGGATTATGTATATGTGTGTATATATATATTTGTATGTGTATTAGCATGTTCATTGTTTTAATTCTGACGGTGCAAGTGCTTCTATCCTGTAATGTTCAGATGTTTAAAGTATCTTTAAATTGTAAAACTATTCTGTTTTAGATAGGGATTTTTTTTTTTCACTTTTGAACTTTCCTCGTCAGACTTCCGTTTTGTCATTGGCCGGCTGATATGATGCACCTGGATTGGCCGTGGCTGACGTAAGGCCAGGAATACACACGGCCTTGTGCGACCCTAAAGGTCTGGCTGATTCGGTGGATGTCCAAACTCGTATTCTCTTTCCCACTCCCAAAAATGACTTTATTGAAACCTTAAAACATAATAATACAGCACCTAAGCAGTAAACATTATTGTTTTCAAAATAATGTTTGTAGTAAAGAAGCTAATGTTTGCCACCACAGTTAAGTAAACTTTTGTTACCTCGTAAATCATAAATCATCTGTTTTTTAAGTGAATCTCTAACTATACTTTGACTGGAGAACAACTGGGAATATATAAAGCATGAGAGTCTAATGCAGCAAATCATAAATAACTAAAGGCAGTTTGCCATTTCCAACATGGGAACCTCCAAAGCAGACCATGAAATGGTTTAGCCAAGCTAGGCGGTAAGGTCTCAACTCTGGAGAACAGAAAAGCATTACTCTGCTCAAGGCAGAATGCACAGCAACAGCAGGGGCCACTCAAATATTTACACTCTTAAATGCACATACAACTCTTTGAGCTCTCTCTTTTTTTTTTTTTTTGCTGTCCTACTCTCTTTTAGCTGGAGTAACATGCTGTACTTTGCCTAGCTTATTTCACAGTTTCAGACACAGATTTCTTGGAACAGTGTTATTCATTTTTTATGCATCGCATGCAACAATGCTCCAACATTTGCCACTAAAACCATCCGTGGACAGGATATCTGAGGTTGTGCTGGAGTTTGGGGTAAATATTGGGGTCTTTGTGCTTGTTTCTTAAATACACCATCCCATCAGCATTTCACCTCAGACTAAATAATTTTTTAATGCCGCGCATTTCTTGTACCTCTATTTTCCCGCCACTGATATGGGATAATGTGCACATGTCAAGCGTCTGCATTCAAAGTGCACGTGTGTTGGACTTGGAGGCGTTTGGTTGCGCAGGTATAGCACATTTGCGTACCCACTGCTGGGGAGTACTGTTCCACCTGGTGAATATTTTAGAAATGTTTCAGTGGGTACTTCACCTTCAAAGTAGCATCCGGGTGATTGTCAACGTTAGCTCGTGACCAAAGCACCTCCTATGCTTTGGTTGATTGCGGACGCCCGAGTGCGTACAACACGATGTTCACCCCCTGTCTTTTGGTGCAAATGAGGAAGCACATAGTGTAAATAAAGATGAGAACAATCATTGGACTCTGTTAGAGCAGGGGGCCCTCGCACATTCTCCTGTCTCCTGCTGGGCTCACTGTAGCTTTCAAAGAAACACTGGAGATGACAGGGGGTGGGGGTGGGGGAGGGGGGGGTGGGGGTGCAGAGCCAATTAGGGTCCAGAAAGAGAAAAAGCAGATGGGTGCAGTGGAGGGGGAGAGACAGAGAGAAAAAGAGGAGAAGGTGAGAAGAGAGGATACAAGTGAGAAAGAAAAATAATGGCCTTACTGTCAGGGTGGACGCTGAGCGGAGCCAGGAGAGGCGGTGGAGGTAAACACCACTGGGACAAACAAGTCAGCAGGGACTTGAGAGAAATGTTGGGAAAGAGGACGAGGGAATGAGAGCAGGAGTGATGCAGGGAGGGTTAAATTGGCCTATCTTCCCTTAGGTTCAGCAGCTTCACTGTGGCTCCTCACTGACAAAGAAAGTGACGCTCTAAACAGGACCCACGGGGGACCTGAGGTGCGTGTGCATGCGTGCGTGCGTGCGTGCGTGAGCGTGCGTGTGCGAGCATGCGTGCTCATCAGAGAGAGAAAGGAAAATGACAGACAGTGAGGATGAGGCAGCTTGACAGGAAATACTCGTGTGTGTGTGTGAGAGAGAAAGCGTTTCTCTGTGGGATATGTGGAGAAACTTGTCACCAACAGTCAGACACAGGATTCGGGTCCAAAAATTACAAGGGAGCAGGGTTTTAGAAACTGAAGGCACAATGGCAGCCCAACTTCCTCTTTTGCATGAATTGTTGAAATTTTTCCGATGAACAAAAACAATTTCTCCAAAGATGCTGCCGCTGCCATTTTTAGCTTTTAGTATGAGATGTTTAGGTGACGCTTACTTGTGGTAAAAAATTCACCCCTACAGTTGTGATGCGTGTATGTATTTAAATTAGCTACAGTCTGAGAACGTTTCTGAAAGATAAGGATATATCAAACAGGAGGCAAACAGGAGGTGAAGAAGAAACCTAGATGAAAACTGGAATGGCAGAGTAAAATTGAAAAGACTTTGGTCCAACACTCTTTTCATCGAGTGTTGGACCCGTTGCTTGTCCTACTTTTAAAGATTTATAATTATTTGTGGTTAGATACCTAAGGCTACACTTGATCTTCAGCAGAATTTGATATAGTTTTGGGTTGTTTCCTTAGTTTTCAGACAAACGTCTCCAATAGGATTACCAAAACTATTTTATTTACTGAATCCTAATGAGAAACTACATTTTATTTATTATTTTACTTTCTATAAGCTGAAAAGTTTCCAATAATTTCCTTAGTATTTGATAGAGTAGGTCCAACATTTTGAAGACCTATGAAAATTGATTGCCTTTGCTGTATTTGCAAACTGTAATTTTGTACACTGTGGTCTTTTTCTTTATGTTGATTTTGAAGTTTTGAAGTTCCTTGCTAAGTGGCCTTTCAGTCCTTGTTGATCCATGACTCAATGCGGATAATGATACATTTGTTTCAGTCCCAGACGGCATTTTAAAAGGTATTTGGCCGTTTTATGCATTTAATACACACATTTCACACAAAGACACGTTTACTTCTGGGATCCATTTCTTCTGCGTGACGGTTGGGCACTCCTGTGCTTTTTTATTGGACATTACTGTTTGAAAAAAGTAGGCAGACTGGGTAGAGAAACCCAGACATTCAGCTCTAACTGCAATAAAAAATTTTTTAAAAAGTGTTTCTACTTATTAAAAGTGTTTTTCAAGAAAACACCTTCAATAAAAAAAATAAAAAAAAATGTCTTCCCTTTACATCAACTTCAATGTTACGCACTACAATGAAATAACACACACACACACACAAAACAAATGTACATGGCTGCAATACGTCAAAACATGATAAAGATCATGGCTCACGAATACTTTTGCGAGGTGATGTACAGTAGATGAAGAGCCATATGTAAAAAAGTTAACAATGAAAATGAAGGCTGCTTTTGTCTATTTTTTATATTTTTAAAGCTCCCCACGCGATGGAGTTTCATAGGCACTTTAGAGCTTTAGAACATGAAATGCCCCGTTGACTTGACTGGTTTGTCCCCGACTCTCCCTGCTGAAAGCAGTTACTCAGCCCTTAAAACAGTCCATTACAGAGCAGCACCACACTGAGTCGCCAAACCTCAGTGACCACCTCTTAGTGGTTGCCATATTTAAAAAAGGGGGACTGCAGAGATCATTCCAATTATCAGGATATCACACCGCACAGCCTACCTTCGAAGGCCTACATGGGGTAGTTGAAAAGGAAACTTTCGCTGGTTTTTATACTTTTTTTTTTTTTCTTTTTCTGGAGGATCGTTGTAGGTGGCGTTCTGGCTCCGCTGCACCCAACCAACCGTTGGAGCAGAAACTGGTGTAAAACTTGTAGCCAGAAGAACAGAATGGGATCCAATTACATGGAATGACGGGGAAAAAAAAAGTCATCTGTATTTATCATCATGGATGTTGTACAAATTCACATGAATTAACTCAAGAGTTCAGTTCAGACTGGTTAAAACCGAGTTGATTCGTTTCCATCGTTCACCAAATTTTACACTGTGCCACATTTTCACATTTTTCAAAAACGTTCCCCAAAAAACTTGAATACAGTTCTGGAAAGAATGAGGAACCCAGTGAAAACTTCGTAATTATTCCACCAAATATTGATTTCTGAACTCTTCTTGAGTTAAAACATTAGCATTGTTGTTTCTAAATGAATATGAACTTGTTTTTTCTTTCTTTTCTTGCATTATTTGAGTTCTGAAAACGCTGCATCTTTTTTGTTATTTTGACCATTTCTCATTTTCTGCAAATAAATACAAAATATTTGCTTGGAATTTCTGCGACATGTTGTCAGCAGTTCATAGAATTATGTTGATTTTACTGAAACGCAGAAGTCAAATCAGAGAAACTGATCACTTTAAGTGGCCTCTTAATTTGTTCCAGAGACGTATGTGCAGCAATGCACAAGTCAAGCATCATTTACAAATTGTAATTGCATCGTCAGACAGCACCTGCTCACGTGCCATGAAGAACATGTTTCTCCTCTTACTAATTCGTCTCTGTCATATTTCGAAGTATTTGATAATCAAGCTTATCTTAATATTGCACAAGAACAACCAGCAAAGATTTAACAGCAGCTTTTAACTGGTAGTTTAATTCATAAAAGGGAAAATAGTATTTAAATCAACCTGACCCCGTGTAAAAAAGATAAATTGCTGCCCTTCTGAGGTCATTAATTAAATCTGTTCAATTTCAGTGGCTAAGCCCATCCTTCAATGCAGCTGCAGAAAAACAAAATAAAGGATCACAAAGCACGACTCATTCTTTTCTTGCAATTTTGATGACAATGGCTTGCACGTGATGAAAACCAAAAACTCAGCTTGTCAGAAAATTAGAAATGACTGTGAACAAAAATTTATGGTGTCACATCCTAATCAGCGAAGTCCAGGAAGGCGGCCATCGACATCGACACCAAGCAGCGTACGCCACAAAAGGTCATCACTGAAGAAGACGGTGGTTCTGTTTCCACCAGGACTTGTTAAACGTTACCTGAAGGTCTTGTCACTGCAGAGAAAAAGCGAAACACTTTCAGCTCGATGATGACACTTATCTGTTCCGACTTGTTGAATGTTAAATCAATCGATGGGTAAAAACAGATTATGACAGATAAATATAAATGATGGCTGAATATTTTGACTAGATAGACGGATAGTGCTTTAATGTGAATATTCATGTCTCCAATTACCGTATCTTGCTGGTGTGACGTCTGAATGTCCGCACTCTTAACAATCTCTTCTCGTCTCACTTTACATTTGCAAACGACGCAGGATTGTCCAGCAGAAATTTGAATCAGCAGCTCCTTTCTGCACTGAAAGCATATGAGCTCAGGCCATGCCATGCTGCTTTGAATGTCTCTGAGAACGACATCGAAGTCTAAATCCTCGCCGGGGTGTTTCCGTTGTGGAAAATTGGTAAATCGCTACTGTGGCTTAACAAATTTCACAAAAGATTTGAAAGATATGAAGTGATTCTGGCACTTTCATATACAATACAGTTATCTTGTTTGTCTTTGGAAAAGGTTGAATCCCTTCCGCTATTTACCGCCAAAGTCACTCTGTAGATGATTTTCTTTTGCTCTTATGTGGTCCTTCACTTCCCCAGGAGGGCTTATCTGCTTGCTTATTTTCAACAATAAAGCACCAGACATGCAGGATTTAATGCATGTGGATGTTTGTTCTGGTAAATGTGGCACAAGCCAGAAAGAGGCACATTCATACATCTCTGTTTGTAGGACTTTTGGCATGTCGTGCACTCTTCGCTATCATTGACAATTTGTTCTTCCATTTTCAAAGTCCAAATTTTGTTTCGCTCTTTGTTTAAAAAAAACAAAACAACAACAAACAAACAAAAGAAAAAAAAAAAAATTAGGAATTCTGTTTTGTGCTGTAAAGCTTCTCTGAAATGTGATCAGTTTTTGTTAGTTGCATGAGAATTTGGCAGGAGCCAAGATTACCAAACTGGAACATTTGATCTTTTTCATCTGTCTCGTCTGATAAAACTAAATTTTACTGAGATATTCATTAACCGTATGTTCTAGAAGTAAGCAAAGCTTACAGCCGAATTAATGTTTCATGGCATATTCTTCGTGCATTGTATCCAAGCCAATTCGGAGCGGCTGAACGTGACAGTGCACCATCACAACAACGTCAACACTCATTTGTTGCAAATCCTCTTAATGTGTTAAGCAACTGGCGCAGAGTGTGTGCCGTGTGTAAAGGTATTTCCTACTGCTGTCTTCTACGTTTGAAATTCACAAATCAGCGATAGGCTGCAGACTTTTCATTTTCAATGCAATTTGCAAGTGTGCTTGAGATAAAAGGAAGGGGAATCATAGCCTGTGGTGTTATGTAACAGCCTCATAAAAACACTGTATGTCAGTCATATGTAGAGTTTATTATAGCTTAGTCTCAACCTTTTGCTAACTATAAGATAATTAGCTGTCTGTCACCGTTTTATGATTTTAGAAAAAACAGTTTCTATTTTACTACATCTTGCATGCCGTTTGTTTCAGGACCAAATTCCTTTCTTGTTAAAAATAACGTTGAATTAGCGCAACTGAAAGCAAGTGAGAGTGTTTTAGGTTATGTAATGTTAGAAAAAGAAAACTTTCGTCTTTTCCTTCTGCCTCGAAATACCAGTGATGCTAAAGGTATAATCAAGTCGCCATTATGAGCATCACAGCGGAGGGGGACAAAGTGAAGCAGAGGCACTTCAATAAAAATCCAAATGGAACATTATTCGTCCTTTGGAAACTTTGTATATACATATATATATGCTGGTCTTTCTTTCACCAGTTCTCTCCTGTCTTTCCTCCCATATTCTCCATCTCCATTTTATCTTTCATGTTATTTGGTCCGAGTTATTTCTGTTTAACCTTCTCTATGTTTGTTCTCTTTCTTGCTTCAACTCCAGCTTGAACACGCAGGACAAGATTTAAGTGCATCCTGCCAGGAAATATTCTGACAAGTCGCTTCAAGAGGCAAAAATGTTTAGTTTTTTTCCCTTTAAATCTCTCCAAAAATACAATGTTCTCCTCTATCACTGAGGGCAATTCCCATTCACTGCGAAGATCAAGACACTATCACAAAATTACAGATATTTTACTCGCACTATGTGCAAAAATAAAATGAGAAAGGGCACAGTCTAATGAACAATTATTCAAGCAAAATATCACATCAATTAGTTGGGAATACATATGCTCAGATGAATCTTAAATTGGGAACTGGAGTACAAATCTACACATCTAGCGCTCACAGCGGGAGAGATAAAAATTGTAGAGTAGAGAGGGAAATGTTAAATTAAAATCAACCCACTGTATATCATTAGAATGAGTTTAAGCTGACTCTAGTTTCTGTGAAACATTTATTAACAGATTTAATGCTAATTTAAATGCCAAGTTGGTTTAGCTTGCAATATCCTTTGAAGTTATGTTGCGTACAGTTCTGTGAGATTTTAAAAAAACAACCAAAAAAAAAAGAAAAACCCACAACATGAAAAATATAATCAACAATAGGGATGAGCTTATGCGTCTTTTGGAAAAAGGTCAGAAAAGGAGCAACGACTGTTAAGAATGTAGGGGAGAAATAATACAGAAAATTCAAGGTTCAGTATCTACCTATGTTATCACGTTAGTGCTGTCCAGCGCATCAGGGGTTAATGCGCTGAACAGCATCGAGACATGGTGAAAACGGCTTGATGAGGTTCATCAGAATCAGAATGGAGAGAAAAACAGGAGATTTAAGTGTCTTTGGAAGTTGAGTTGTTATTGACGGCCGGAAGATGATCTGAATGGAGAAAATATAAATGAAGCTGCACTTATGTGGAGGAAAAAGGCTATGCTAGAATCAGAGGAGGATGGACAGACTGGTTGGGTATTATAGCAACTCCAACATCTCTAATGGCAACATGTCGCATCTTGAAGTAGATCAGCGTAAGCAAGAGGGAACCATTTCTGAAAAATTTAAAAAAATGTGGATAACTTTGCACTGGTTTGCAAAGCATGACATATCTGTTTATACCGTCTCCTAACTACATCGAGAAATACAACCAGCAATCCCTCCAGTAAATTTATAAAAATCACTAACTATTTTGTTTGCACACCTTGGTCCGACCGCGTGCGTAAGAAAAGCCGCACCAGGGCTACAAAGATGAATGCCTGTGAACAAAATGAATCGATCGGCAAAGTCTGTAACTGAAAAAAAAAAAAAAAGAAAGAAAGCTACTCTTTTAGTCATTCCTCTCCCCGACTCACACAGACACGTGCAAACGCGGACACCTCCACACGGAAATACACACATCTCCCATACCATCACAGTCGAGTGGTTCGGCAGAGCGACAGCTGCGGCAGTCGTGTGGAGCTTTCTGCTGTTCTCTGTGCATTCACCTTTCACCTCCTGCCATTTTAGCCTCAGTGATTCCATTAGTGCACCTGAATACAGATGCCGATTTGAGATCCCTGTTTTTTCCTCCCTAACCTGCTACATGGAGACGGCTAAGCTTCGACTGAAGTGGAGAAAATATGGCAGTTATGAAAGGGGGGAAACACGACAACGGCCTAAAAAAACAAACATCGCGACGGCAAGAATGAGGCGTGTCGTCGTTTGCTGCTTCGCAATCAAATTAGATTTTTGTCTGTTTTGCCTCGTGTCGCTCTGCTTTCACTTTTGTTCTTCCTCCTCCACCTTGTATTTGTGTTGTTTTCCATCTCAGTTTTTTTATACATATATATTGGCCCAGAGCTCTTTCTGTCTTGGTGTCCTCTCCTGATACATCTGACAGCATTAGGACTGATGAGAAGAGCAAATTTTCTCTTTGACCACACCTTTAATGTACTGGAGAAATATTGAAAATGGAAACAAATACCATGCTTAGAAATTAATACCTACTAAACTCAGAAGAGGTGTCGTATAATTTACAAACTCCTTGTAAATTACTCATTTCTGTCACAGAAATAAATATTTTCCCAGACCAGCTACTTAGGGCAGCTCTACAATGGCTATGGAAGTCAAATAAGGATACTTCTAATGTAATTCTCAAGCTATTATCTCAAGATAACGTAAAACAATAATAATCTATGTGCTTTATTTGGCAAGCAGGCTTGTGAAAAAGGGTTTGCTTTGCTTTTAACAGTTACAAAGTCGGCTTTCTACCACCTGAAGAACATCTCCAGGATTAGAGGATTAATGTCTCAGCCAGATCTAGAGAAACTCATCCATGCATTTATCTTTAGTCGCATTGATTACTGCAACAGCGTCTTCACAGGTCTGTCTAACAAATCAATCAAACAGCTGCAGCTGATCCAGAAGCTGCTGCTCACGTTCTCACTAAAACCAGGAAGATAGAGCACATAACACCAGTTTTAAAGTCCCTCCATTGGCTCCCTGTAGCTCAAA
>CAEGAD010032759.1:0-68571 GCA_903067055.1 Poeciliopsis paucimaculata
GTCGCTCCAAATCACTAAATCTTCATCTTCGGTGTCGCTTGTAAACAACTCGGCTAACTCCGGACGTAGCTTCTACCACACACATTATCAACACAGGCCTAGAGCGCCCTCTGGCGGTTTAGTGTGAAAATAACATGATATGATATAATAATGTGGTAATAATTTCACACATAAGTCGCTCCACAGTATAAGTCGCACCCCCGGCCAAACTATGAAAAAAACTGCGACTTATAGTCCAGAAAATACGGTAGTAGGCCGTATTTTCTGGACGATAAACTTTCCCAGAACTTATTGCGATAAACGATAACATTATCGTTTTGAGAACATGTTTGAGTAAAATAATAGTAATAATGGCGTAAAAATGTAAGAGCACATTTTCAAATATCAATAAACTTTAAATTTTGACAAACATTTAAACGCTGGAACTGGAAGATATTTGAAAACAAGAGAAACAACAAATAAGATTAATTATGAAGTCTCTGTAAACAAAATGATCTTTTAAATAAAAGGGATAGTTGAGACCAAAACACCAAACTGAAGAGTTTTATCATTCAGTTTTTGGTAGAAACAATAAATCAAGCAAATAAAAATTATTGAGCTTCTTTTAACTTATCATGCGATTGGTTTATTGTTTGTGACAGGCCTACGATTAGTTACATTATTTTTGTATTAAATAGCCACAAACAGCTTTTTTGTGCAACATAGATATTCTTTGATGACTCTAAGATGACTTGTGGATAGCTTGGATAAAAAAAAAAGCTCTGAATTTCATAAAAAAAAATACAATATTAATAAACAACCTTTTCCAATAAAACTCCATCAGCTCCAGTTTTATGATCTCATTCCATTTTCTAGTATTCTCCCCTCGTTTTTGCTGCTTTTGTAACAACAACCTCCGTTAGCAGCGTCAACATCAGCCAAACAACATCTGTGCATCGTTGCTCGTCTGATAATGAGACGATGCAGGAGGGTCATTGTTTGTTTTCCTCTTTTCAAACTTGGCTGCAGGTTACCAAGCAGTTTCCTTTCTAAACTTCGCGCTCAGGTTTCCGTCATCGTGAGTGCAGGCGTTTAGCGCTAAACTGAAGCATACCTTCATTAGCCAAATGGATTTCTGAATTTTTGCCAAATGTAAACATTCCTTCTCTTCTTTAACAGGCTAGTTTTATCTGAATGCACTTAAACTGCAGAGTTGCAGCTGCTCTGCAGGCTGAGTTTGATTAAAACATGTCCTGCTTCAGCTGAGGTGAGGAAGGGACATAACCTCCTATACCTTCTTGTTTTCAGCTGCAACCACTTCAGGAAGCAACATTTATACTCGTCTTATTGCCTTTTGGTTTATGCTCAAAGCTGGAAGAGGTCAATGTTGATTCGTGTGACATTAACCTTGCAGTGAAGGTTTTCCTATCTGCAGTGAATGTGATAAAGCGGCGGTGTCAAACTCATTTTGGTTCTGGGCCAAATCCAGGTCATGAAAGCTCTTAAAGGGCCGGTGGTGCCAGAATGTATCGATAAAACCTGCTCACAAACTGTTAAAATATCAATAAATCTGTAAAATTAAATATTATTATTGAACATCTTTCCAGTCCCTCCAGGATTTTGTGATTCTTTTTTGTGATGTTTGCCGTAAAAATCAAAGTGTTTGTGGTTCTAATTTGGAAATATTTGCACTTATTTCTGACGTAAATGTGACTTTTATTTTACAGATTATGGGCTATAATCTGACATCAATTAAAGCTGAGGCAGCTGTTTACTACAAGTAAGAAAGTTTTTGTCAATTTTTGAGAAAAATCTGCAATAAACTCCCAATTATATTTTAGCACAAAAATTCAGGAATCATCGTGAATTTCAATAATAATTCTGTAGAAACTGGAGGGATTGATTGATGTAATTTGGCAGTAAACCGATAAAAACCACATTGATTTGATTGTTAACAAGGTATTTAATCACACTTTGTGTTTAATCTAGAATCCAGAGGGCCACATAAACAGTTACGGCGGGCCAGATTTGGCCCACGGGCCTTGAGTTTGACACGCGTGTGATAAAGGTTACCTGATGAAATCTGAGAACAAATTGTGCTGGGCGGTGACGATTTGTGGTTTATTCCTATGATTTTTGGGACTTTCTCTCTGCGGCGTCGAGTTGACAAGAAGTTCTGAACTTTTCTTCATAATAAAAGCTGCAAATTTTAAATCCTAACAAAACCCAACAGAGCAGAACCAAGTTCTCTCTGGTGTATGCGGAAGCCCCTTAATTTTATGTTCAGACGAAGAAGAAGAAGATTAGAACCACTAAAAAAAGAGAAAAACATCACAAAACAAGTTAAATTTAATAAAATATTATCTGCAAACCTGATGCATGAAGCCCTTTAAATGCAAAATCATTTAAAATGAAGTTGTCTTGCTGAAATGGGAGAGAGAGTATTTTCAATTAGATTAAAAAGATTTGGCATTTTTTATTTGTTATAGCAAATAAAAAGACTAAGGATCTTATTGGCTTTTGTTAGAAGAAGTGATATTATAAAAAGTCTTTTTGTGGATATTTTTTAGCTCTTTTCCTCCCACCATCTCTTTATCTAACATTCACAATCCACCTCTGCTGTGAAATTCAGAAAAAACAAAAATAAAAATGGGCTGTCAAGAGTTTAAACTAAATCTTTTCTAAACCGCTTTTCAGTTTCAGTGTCTTTAATGGGAGGAATCTGTCATCTTGATTTCCTTTTCCTCTAAAGTTATTTTATTGTCAGAAAATGTTCACACTCTGTTGGCTCCATACATTTCTGTCAGATTCAGTTTGTGGCAAAAATTTGGAGGCAATCTTCAAATCGTTGTGATGAAATTCCTCACCATCTATCAGACGCTCAATTGGACCAGATAAAAAATAACTGACGGAAGAAGGAAGAAAAGAATTAAAAACTGAGATTAATCTCAGACATTTTCTTGAAAAATCATGGAATTTTCTGAGTTTCAAAAGTCAAAAGTTTTCAACTCTTCAAAATAAAATAAAAAAAATCCAAAAGTTGAACATTTAAAATTTTTGAAAATCTAAAATGTTCTATTTTCTTTCCTAGAAAAAAATTTGGAGATTATTCTCAAAATTAGAATTTTCTAAAACAAAAAATTCTGAGATTAAAATAAATATTTCAGAATTTTTTTCTGGCAAATTTTCAACTGTTTAGACTTGGAAATTCTCCTGCTTTTCCTAGAAAATTTCAGAAATTAATATAAAAAATTCTGAGTTCTTGGAAAATGCTCAACTTTTCAAACTTGAAAAAGTTTGAGTTTTCTTTTTTTTTTCTTTTTTTTCTTTTTTCTTTTAGCAATTTTACAACTTTTCAAACTCAAAAATATGTTTCCTTTTTTTAAAAGAAACTTTCTGATATTGATATCAAAATTTCAGATTTTTTTTCTTCTTTTGAATTTTGAAATGTCCTTTTTTTTCTTCTTAGAACCTTTATAGATTAATCCCAATATTTCTGAATTGTTTCTAGAAAACGTTTCAAACTTTAAAATTTTCTCGTTTTTTTATGGTAGATTTCTGATACTGACCTCAAAAATTTGACAGAAATGTATTTTCCTTTTCTCCTATCTACAATATCCCCATGTAGCTCTCTGTCACTTTATCAATTAATTTTAATTATTTGTTTTGTTTTACAAATAGTGCATGTGCGACCTGCCGTGTTTTATTTTGAAGGAGCCCACCGGAAGCGGGGCGTCCTGCCGCGTCCAGCTTCTGGTTATTTATTTCCTGAAGGCAGCTGCTGGTTAGCTTGTGAGCTGGAACTTGCCTGCTTAAATCAGACCAGCAGTCTGGCAGCTTGGAGCGACTCCGCGCTCGGACTTTGCGCGGTTCGGTTCGGTTCGGATCGGAACCGAACGCAGCGATACTCCCGCGGTACTTCACACTCTGTTGACCCCGCAGCGGGACTTCAGGCGCCCGGGGCGACAAGTTTGTCAACAACAGCAGCAGCTTCTGGGAAAGCAGGTAATTGTAATTTTCCGGGTGGCTGAAGTAATAAAGCAGCTGGTGGATTAATCAGGATGGGAGGCCTGAAACTGGTCAGACTGGTTAACAGGTGGCGGGTTAACCAGGCGGTAATCATTACCAGATCCCAGTAGAAATAAATCCTTAAGCATTAAAATGCATCAGCTGGTGAGTCTGCAAAGCTGCGACTTTTAATGAACATTTCAGAAACGGGCATAAACAATCAGCTGATTTGAAATGGAAAATCTCCCAGGATCATTTTCCACCAAAACCTGCAGCTTCTCCATAACAGCCATGATCCATCCTGTGTGTTTCTGGCTTTAAATGTGTTTCCAGGCAGTTTTAATTGATTACCAACCAATTCAATGCTGAATCTTCTAACATTTTATTAGTGTAAAACTCATAAAGATAACACTGGAAACAACACCATAAATTTTATGAGTTTATTTTTTACCACTTCAGCTGTCAGAAGTAAAAGCTAATAATAATAAATATTAATTTTAAATGTGGTTATAATGCAACTTTATTCATTTTTTTAGTGGGAGTTACCTGTGAAAACTCTTGGGATTTTTTTTTTCTGCTTCATTTTTCATGCACATTTCATTATTTCATAATATGAGCTGATATTCTGCTGTCAGACGTTGGAGTGTTTCCTAACTTGTCTGAAGTTCCTGTGGGAACTCGGGCCTGATCTCACCTAAACCGCATATTTTCACAGTGGATAAAATCCTGCAATATGTTACTTAAATGTGCGTGGTTTAGTGTTTTCGGTGTGCGGGCTGCCAGACATCTGCTCCGAAACTAAAACACCTGGCCAAATGTAGCCTTCGAGATCCCTGCCTGGATTTAGATAAATATTTGATGATGAAGAATATTGTGAAAGGTGATAAATTTTAAAAGGTAGAACATAAATAAGGATGCTTTTGTCTCACCTGATTTACCCTCTTACTTCTCTTTTCTGGTTTTCTGCAGAAGCTATTGTCTTTCATGGGTATGATTAAAGGATTTGAGTGAAAACAATGATTTTTTTCCTCTATATTCTCTCTTTTGTTAATGCAATTTGATTTGTTTTCTTTCCACCTTAAGAAATATTGTCTGTCTGAGGAAACTTGGCCATTTGAAGTCATATTTTTGCACCAAGGAGGTTTTTTCCTTTCTCCAACTTCCCTCATTCCTCCTCCAGTCAAGATGCAAACAAGCAATAGAAAACTCTCTGCACTCAACTTACATCTTTTTCCAAGTGCTTGACGTTTTAAAATAAATCCCATCGTTTCAAAACAAACTCAAACTTAACATTTTGGACACAAATATAACTTTTAAAGTTTAAATCCAGTCATTATTGCTGATGGATGTTAGCAAAGATAACTTATCCTTTTGTTTGGCATTTCTACTGTTTGTATTTAAAAAGAAAATTACAGTCAAAACTGTAAAATACAGTAATAGTCCAATTGCTGCAGGCCTTCACAATAAAAGCCTCAATTATAAATATTCTGCATTTCACCTTTAAAAATAAAATGTTAGAGAATAAAATTATGTATAGCATCTTCATATTTTTTGAACCATAGATAATTAAAAAAAAAAAAAAAATTGAGTTAATTTGTTTTCTGTATTTAATTTTTTTAAATATTTAAATTGTAGACTATAATTTCAGACTCTTTAATAAAAGATATTTGTCTAATTTCCTGTTTAAAATAATACGGCTGCTAGTTTACTAGAGTGATAATGAAGATTTTAATAATTTAATTAATTCTGGTTAAATCACAATAATACAGATAAAATACAGTTTTTAAGTTGAGAAACAAAATTTTTAAAATCCATTTAATTAAAATTAATTCTGATTTTTTTTTTTTTTTTTTTTTTTTTTTAATCTAAAATATTATGTTGCACAGTTTTGCTTTTGTTGTGTGGACTAGTACAACTTTTATTTAGATTTCATTTGAAACTTGATTTTTGGACATTTTTTGTTTTCTAAATGTTTAACTTAAAACCCAGTCAAGTTTTAGATTTAGTTAAGATGTTTAGAGTGTTTTTTTGATGATTTAAAGTTGTAACTCTTGGAACTGGCTATTAAAAGCTTAAATTGGTGCATCATTCATGAATCCACAAAACAGATCCCGAAGCTTCGTTAATGTTTAATTTTGTTCTATTTCCCTAAAAATGATAGAAATGAATAAATCCTGAAGGATTATGTCGAGTTCTAGATGCTGGAAATCAATAAACAATGTTTTTTTTGTTTTTTTCCCTTTTTGGTTTATTAAATGTGCCTTTTTTGGCTTTTTGTCCTGTCACAGCTCCACTATCGGAGCATTACTGTATATAGAAACTTTCGGAGCAGTTCCACATCCTCATCCGCCTGGACCGTAAGGAGGCAGGGAAACTTTTAGGATGGGAACACGACACGACCTTGAGCTTTTGTGGAATCTGGCTAATGGCCGGGAGGACTTCAGATTTAGCTTTTTATGACTTGGATGTTAGTTTTAGTTTGGAGTTGGTGCTAGCCAAAACATTTGGAGCCAGAGCTTTGATTACACCACATTTAATGAAGTGAAAAGAAGGAAAAGAAGTGGATTGAACAAGTGTATTCCTCTCTGACCTTCAAGTGTAATATCGAAATGTTTCTTGTCACTTTTCAAAGTGATTCAGCTTGACAGACCCAAAAGTCGTTACGATTGACTTTTGATCCCTTTTTTCCTCCCACTTAATGTCTCTTCTCCTCTAAAAGGTTAGCTGAGGATATAAAAACCCTCGAAACTCAAGTCTCCTGAGTAACATTTACCAGGTTTTCCAGTTTGAGACGGCTCCATGCGAGCCATTAGTGGCGGCAGGATGAGCCGCGGCGTGGAGCGCGAGGGAGTTTTTCTCCCACAGTGAGCTGCCAGCTCCCGGAGACTGTGACAGCGAGGAAGTTTGGAGGCAAGGTCAGAGCTTCAAAAGAAACAAAAAACTCATCCACATCTGCTTTGAGCCTGGAACTGTTGTCAAAGAAGCAGAAAAAACAAGAAGAAACACTGGCAGAGGATCTTTTCGACTCTTAAGTGACTCATCTGCTTCAGGAGGAAGACGATCGGCTGCAGGCGCGAGGTCAATGCTGATCTCCTAAAATGGATTCAGAAATGTCTTGAGAAAATCACCAGTGATTTAAAAAAATTTTTATTAACCTTTTCATTTTTACACTTAATGGTCCAGGCTGTCTTTCGTCATTCCACATTATTCAGTGGAAAGAGATAAGCCACCAAACCGTGTAATTAAACTTGAGCCTGAACATGGCGAACGCTTTGATTTCATGGCCTTAAATCATCGCGTGCTTGAAGAAACACATGATTAAAATCCGTCCCGAACATCGAGGAGAACGATTGGTACGTCTGACGCCAGGTGAAAAGCCGCGTCATTGTTCAAACTTTTTACCGTGAGGGTTTACAAGTTGAGCGAACCTGAAGCTGCAGTTATTGCTAAACTGTAACTATTTTTGACATAATAGACGTTCAGCTCAGTACAAAATGCACTGCGATGGTCAAAAGACAGATTTAAGGGGATTGCAGATAAAAACAAAAATTTTAAAAAAGTTACACTTTCCTTAAAAACTCAGAAAGAAATTAATCTCAGGAATGTGCTAAAAATTTAATTTGGGTGATTTCTGAGTTTGAAAAGTAAAAAATTTGCTCAAAAAACAATTTTTTTTTTAGATTATCAGAAATTTTGTTAATTTTTCTTTAACTAAAAAAATTTACAAAAATTATATTATTTCTAAGCTTGAAAAAAATTACTCAAAATCTACAATTTTGAGATTAATTTCAGAAAATTTTCTACAAAACAAAATTGAGTGACAAGTCAAAAATTTAAAATCTGTGGAAATTTTCTTAGTTTCCAAAGAAAATATGACTTTTGAAACTCAGCGATTAGTTTTTTCTAGAAAATTAATGAGATTAATTGAAAAAAACAGAATTTTTTGTCTTGCAAATTTTTGACTTTTGAAATGCAGAATGTCCAATTGTTTTCGGATCTCAAAATTTTTCTTAGAATGTTTTTGTTTTTGGATTTTTACAACCTGAACTACTGTGTTGCTGAAACTCACTTGACTGCTGGAAATTAATCTCAAAATATATATATATATTTTTTTTTTCCTTGCAAATTTTCCACTTTTGGATTTCAGAATTTTATTTATTTATTTTGAGAAAATCAGAGTTTTGTTTGCAGAAATGCATTCCTTTTTTCTATCTACAATGGGCCTAATACTTGTATTAGAAAGAAAAACTAAATTAAACTTGGATTTACATCCTTAGTTCAACATTTTGGGCGTCTTTGAAAAACAAGAAAACGTTAACGGATATATTTTTTGATTTCTAGTTCTGGGTTTATTCATGTAGTAGAAACAACAAGAGGATGAAGTCGTTTTGGCACAAAGTTTTAATGGAGTACTTGTTTTGGTTCAAGCATCGTTTTGCAGAAACAGCAGCGAGTTCTGATCTGCAGTCGCTCTGAATGAATGTAATTTTAATGTTTCCTCATGCTACTTATTTCCTGCTCCATTATGGCCGTCCTATCAGAAACTAATAGACTTCCAGTTTGTAGCTCAGAACGATTGATTGATTCCTTCAAGAGTGAAGATAAGTAATACTGTGGATGTTGACTTCTGCTGTATTGATACTTTGTATATTAATGTGGATGTCGGGTGTTTGATTGTTTCTGGTATTTGCAGATTTTAGCTTTTCACTGGTTGCTGTTTTGGTGTTACAGACGTTTTGGAGGTTTTGCTTTTAGCTTTTGCAGAATTTCTGTAGATTTACGGAAGAGAGCGTCCTTCAGTCAAACTATTTACAGAGCAATATTTAATCAATCTATCCGTTAAGAAGATGGATCAGATAATCATAATCCCTCAAAAGGCAACTTTGGTTTGGCTAAAAACCTGGTCTCGGTTCGATTGAAGTGAACTCTGGTGCAGTTTAAATGTATATATGAACGCAAAGCGGACCAGAGCTCCAAAAGCAGGAAGTGAACCACAGTGCAGGGCATTCTGGGTAAATGGAGCCAAAACAAACATGCTAATCTAGTGATAGCGGGCGAAATGACTGGTGTTTTTTAAACTAAAGATTTAAAGAGAAATCCCACAACCACTAAAATTTTTGTTTCCATTTGCTGAAGAAGGAAGTTGCGCTCAGTGTCTTCTTCTGAGGTTTTTGTCGTTTCCTCCAGCAGTTATTAGTGCAGCGCCTCCACAGGCGAGGAGGGGAACAGGTTTATTAATGGATTCAGATAGTTTGACATGGTGCAGTGAGAAAGCTGAAAATGGGCCCGACTTGTTCTGAAAATAATTATAATAAATAAAAACATTAATACATTTGACAAAGATCCTCAGAAAGTTGGTTGCAACTTTTGTCTCTTCGTTTTTAACATTGTAACTTATGGAATATAAGAATTTTAAAATGATTTTTTTTCTTAAAATCTAAAGTTTGGTTTTGAATATTTATTAGTTATTATTATTACATATTTTTGTAAGAATTATTAAATTACCAAAACCAAAGTGGATAACTAAACAATTTAAAAATAAGTAATTTCAGTTTGATTCTAAATATTTTACACAAAGAAAATAAACCAAAAGTGAAACCTGATTCCTGCTACATTTGCAAACTTTAGCATAAATCTGCCTAGTTTCATGTCGGCGCATCCCGTTTTAAAATATGTTCACAGTTCTCCCTGATTAGGTTACAAATGTTTTTATGACATAAAATATATCAGCAGCACTTCTGATTTGACAATAAACAAACGTCTTGAGGAAATGGCGATGGAAGTATGGCCGTTTCTACTGTTTCTGTTTTGCACAACTTGCTTCGGATAATATCAATATTAAGCGTCTTGGACGGGGAATGAGCTGCAATAATATTTGTATTTCTCTCATGGAGCCAATTTTCAGTGAGTTTCTTCGCAGCTGGAAGGAGAATGTTTCTAGGTTCACTTTAATTCACGGCGTAAAACATTTAGAGGAGAAGAAAAACACAAAACACTTTGACTCAAAGGGAATCAATGATTACCTACGATGTTCTTCATCTAAACATCCCCAAACTAGTCCTGAAAAGCTTTGTTAGCTGGAAAGAAAAAGAAAAAAAAATCTCTGGAATTTGATTAATTATTTTTTTTCTGGATGAGAAATGAAATGTCTTGCAGTGGAGGGCGTTGAGCCAGAAAGTAGAGACACTGTGTACCAAGTCCGACTGAAGACAAACTCCTGCCTTTAGGAATGATTCACTTTGCTGCGTTTGGTGGTAACGGCCCCTTAAACTCCACTGGACTTGGATATTCATGCACCAGCTGTCTGTCAACGTGAATCCTGTTCAACGTTTTCTCTCATCACAGTTTTTTTTTATTGCCTCTCTGCGACTGAGGAGCAGTTGGAGGAAACAGTTTTTATGCACACGGTTTACTGTAAACCAGGAAATATTGCACAAGCTTTCACTTTCTTCTGTTGATATCGGCGTTGAAGTGCAGCAGTTTGTGCGATTCACATTACTGAGGACGTTTAGCTGCAATCCACACAGTGTAAACCCATAAAAACAAAAAGAACAAACCAAACACAAAACCTTACCAAAGTATTTTTGGTTTAGTTTCTCGAGCAAATCTCTTAGAACAGTTGAAATATGACAAAACAAGTAACTTTCCAGCTAGATATGAGCTTGTTTTAAGTCAGTAATTCCTTAATATTCATCAGAACGTTGTAGTTCCACTGGCGCCGTTGCCTAGCAATGCCAGCCAAGCCCGGCCCGTCACCTAGCAACCCAGTTTTAGTTCCGTTGGCAGATTATTTCACTTATAACAAGACATTTTTCTTGTTATAGGTAAAATAATCTGTCGGTTTTCAGCAGGGATCTATGGTATATTGGCTTTTTAGTATCTTGAATATTTAATGATGGTAGATACTCAGTTTGTAGTTTAATGGGAAGATTGAATCAATAAAAATTTGTTGTCAGCCTGCAGTCGGTGTATGAAAGTTTCACAAAAATTGATATTCTCTACATTAAATTCAACCAAACTGTTTATTCCCTCTTCCTGTTCTTACTTCAGTTTGTGGTATTTTCTCTCTTCTCATTCAGCACCATGTGGTGGCGTTCCACAAGGCAGGACCTCCGGCTCCCTGAGATTTAACTCCACATCTCCTCTGATTTAAACTGGACTCAGTTTGGATGATACTCCCCGACAACGACATGCTGATCTGAGCGAGGCCTCACCTGGACTCTTCTCTGACTTAGCCGGGATAAATAAATAAATTCTTGCAGACGATGTAGCAGCTGTCGTTTCCTGAGAGTTCTTGTTGTTGCGATGGCCACCGCCACCTCTCCAGAGAAGCATCAGCCGCTGCTGCAGCTCCAGGAAGTGGACTCCAGCCGAGTCGGCAGCCGCATTTTGTCTCCTGGTCTGACCCACGAAGCCTGCCAGCCCATCTGCATCCCGGCGCCGTACACCGATCTGGGCCACGACTTCACCCCCATCTCTTTCTACAGTCCCACAATCTTCAGCTACGCCGGTCAGAGCATTTCAGAGTGTCAGTCTGTCCATCCGTCACTGAGCGCCTCTTTATTCTGGCCCCGCAGCGGCCATGTTGGAGCGGCCCTGCCGCTGCACCGCTCCCCGGGCCGAGCCCAGCACGGCCAGGCCGTCCAGAACCCCTGGGAGAGCGTCCTGACCAGCAGGTAGGCCCAGAAGCGCCCAGATCGTCGCCACATGCACTAATGCACTTTGAAGAGTTTTTGTTTCCAATCAACCCACACAAAGGTTACATTCACACAGCAGGCAATGGGGCCCAAATTCGCTTCTTTTGCCCAGAACGGTCCAGTAGTACAACTGAATATTAGGGACATTGTATGTAGTAGAATAATAATAAAAAAAAGCGTAAATTTCTGCCAAAAAACTCTGAAAATTTGAGTTTATTCTTAGAAATTTTATAGGAAAAAAAAACTTGGAAAGATTAAAATTTTTGACTTTTCAAACTCGGAAATGTTTTTTTGTTCTTTCTTGAAACTTTTTGACTTCTGGAAATTTCTGGGTTTGAGAAATAGAAAACTTCAGACTTTCTAAGTTTTTCTCTTTTTTTTTTCTAAAGTATTTCTGAGACCAAATTTTTTTTTGACTTTTCAAACTCAAATATTTAAAAGAAAATTCTAGAAACTTTCTGAGATATTTTTTGCAATTTTTTTTATTCATTTTTGGAGGTCAGAAATGTTTTTTCTAGAAAATTGTTGACATCTCTGAATTTCTGACTTTATTTTCTCTCTAGCAAACTCAAATCTTTGAGTTTTGGAGCTCAGAAATTTCCACATGGTTTAGAAATTTTCGAAGCTAACTCTCTAAATTCCTGATTTGAATTTTTTTGGCAGAAATTTACTCCTTTTCGTTTTTCTGTCTGAAGTAGCCCTGATATACCATCTTAGAATCCATTAGAAAGAAACTAAATTTTATCTTGTATGTATAGCCGTAGCATAGCTACATTTTTAGATTCCAGTTGCAAATTTATTCATGCAGTGATTTCTTTTTTTTTCTGGCAGAAACTCGTTTTTCTATCTACAACGCCGATTGTTTTATATACAAATCCCAGCTTGGGTTTCTGTAACTCCTATTAGTTGATGTTTTTTGAGTGTAATTTTTTGTTTTGGTGAGAAATAATGACGCGGAAGTGTCTGTTAGTAAGAGCACGAAGAAGCCGTCGCAGGAGAACGAGGACGCCGTGGTGTCGTCAGGCGGGAAGGGCGACCTTCACTACTGCGCCGTGTGTCACGACTACGCCTCGGGGTATCACTACGGCGTGTGGTCATGCGAGGGCTGCAAGGCCTTCTTCAAGAGGAGCATCCAAGGTGAGACTAAATCAAAAGAAAAACCCACTATCTGCTTTTCCATGTTCTTTCTAATCTATGATTTATGTTTGCCTTTTGAGTCTTTCTCCGCTAAACGCTAAGAGTTTACAAACCCATAACTCACCGGGTTAAAAATGTCCGCCTGCGTAGTTTTATGCGTTCGTCTCTGGAACAGAACTTTAATCCTGCTGTGACCCGTTTGGGTTTTCCCCGTTAGTTTCCACTGAATGTTTTCTCAATCACGAGATGGTAACTTTGTTCGGAATATGGATGATATACCAACTGAAAAAACACAAAATCTTACCATTTGTTTTTGGTGCAAATAAAACGTTTTAATTTGCAAGTTGGTCTAGTTTTATCTAGACCAAAATGTCAGGTTATAGGAAATAATCTGCTAATATTTTCAATTATTGCAGGTGTTTTTTATCCAGACTTTGGTCTAGACAACAGTGACAAATGTTTGTTTGACTAAACAAAAAGTAACTTTTCAGCAAGATGTAGTAGCTTGTTTTTAAGTCAGTAATTTCTTAATATTGATACGTAATAGTTCCACTGGCAAATTATTTTACTTTTAGCATGGAGAAATGTTATAGGTGAAATAATCTGCCAGAGGAACCAGTACATTTAAAAAAATAAATCAATATAAAGTGATTATTGATGTTACACAATCTCCTATGTTGTGTTGAAACATTTCTTTTAAGTTAGTACAAGACAAAATAAGTTTTGTCTTATTTGAAGTAAAATGATATATTTGGATTAAAAACTAGGTTAAAATTACTTGGTAATATTTTGAGTTTTTGCAGTGCACAACCCTGGTAAACCTGTCCAGAAATAAATCAAAACTGACTAACAAGTGACAATTTACCAAGATATAGAGGCTTTTTTTAAGTGAATAATTTCTAGTTCCAGTCATAAAAATGTTATAAGTGAAATAATCCAGTAGGAATAAAACTTTTTCATGATTATTAAGGAAATATTTACTTAAAACCAGAATAATTCAACATGTTTTTACTCAAGGAGTCGTTCAAAAAATCACTGAAGTAGGAGTAAAAAAATCTTTAGTAAAAAGTTTACTCCACTGCTGAGTAACTGATCAAATGATCAATCATTTAATATTTAAAAATTACATGATCAAATGGACCAAAATGTAAAGTTAAGTGGAAATTTTGGTATTTTAGGAACAAAAATGACAATAATTCAGATAAACAAAAAAATTCCAAATCAGTTTTTTTTTTTTATAAAGTAACAGATTCACATCTTGTATGTTTTGTGTTTTTGCTTCTTTTAGGTCATAACGACTACATCTGTCCGGCAACCAATCAGTGCACTATAGATAAGAACCGACGCAAGAGCTGCCAAGCGTGTCGCCTTCGCAAATGCTACGAAGTTGGCATGACCAAATGTGGTTCGTTGTGCTTTTATTGTATTTCCTGAACTACCAGTAACTAATCTAACATACGTCCCACAGGAAAGAGTGTGTGGCATAATTTGTATTGATTGGAAAACAATTTTGATTTGCAAATTATGTAAACAAATGACATATGAGCTTGTTTTAAGTCAATAATTACTTAATATTAATTGATGATAAAGTACAATTTCCATTGGCAAATAATTTCACTTATAACAAGATATTTTCCCCATATCATAAGTGAAATAATCTGCAGGTGGAAATAGATCTGGGTTGCTAGGTGACGGGCTGAGCTTGACTGCCGTTGCTAGGTAACGGCGCCATGGGAACTAGAACTTTTTCACCAATATTAAGAAATAATTTACTGAAATCAAGCTGCTGTGGCTGGGTGAAAAGTTAGTTTTGTCTTATTTCAAGTGTAAAAAGATATTTGCACTAGAAATTAGACAATAAATACTTGGTAAGATTTTGTTTTTTGCAGTGTACTTTCACATTTTTACTAATGGAAACCAGAATATAACCTCCAAAGGTGAGGTGTTTATAAATTACTTGTGATGTGTATATTTTTTTTTCTTTTACGTATTTTCTAAAAAAAAAAAAAAAAAAAAGTTTATTTTTGTGAAAAATCCAAATGAACACTGCAAAAACAAAACCGTACCAAGTATTTTTGTTCTAATTTCTTAGTGCAAATATTTTAGTACACTTGAAATAAGACAAAACTAACTTACAAGTTTTTTTCCCCAACAAATATAGGAGCTTCATTTGACGAAATAATTCCTTAATATTGATTTTAAAGAAAGTTCTAGTTCCACGGGCAGATTATTTCACTTTTATATAACAAGAAATTGTCTAATGATGTTATCAAAATAATCTGCAGGTGGTTGCTAGGAGACGGGCTGGGCTTGGCTGGCGTTGCTAGGTAACGGCGCCAGTGAAACCGGAACTTTTGGTAACACTGTATTTGAAAAGGAGTGCGTAAGATTAACATAACACCTCCCCCAATGAATGTCTGACTGTTGTCATGAAGTGACACTTTTAATGCAAAGTTGCTCTAAACGTTGCATTAAAAGTGTCAACTTTGCATTAAATTGCATTAAATCACACAAAGTTGACACTTTTAATGCAACTTTTGGAGCAACTTTGCATCAAGTGTCATTACTTACTGAATGATACAACATTCATTAAGCCTCCTTCATGTTTATGACAGTGTTGTGTTTTAGCAAACTTTTTCATCAATATTAAGGAATTATTCTCTTAAATAAAGCTCCTATGTCTTGGTGAAAAGTTACTCTTAAATTAGTTTGATCTTATTTCAAGGGTAAAAAGATATTCGCACCAGAAATTAGACTATAATTACTTGGTAAGGTTTTGTGTTTTTACAGTGAAACACCTGGAGTAATTAAGTGTCGGTTCTGGTTTTGAAGGGATCCGAAAGGAGCGTGGGAACTGCAGGAGCACCCTGGTGAGGCGAGTGACCCGGTTGTCCGCCCAGGGGCGGATAAGCCGACCCAAGGTGTTAAACAGGGCGGTGGAGAGTTCGTTAACCGAGCCTCTGGAACCCGGACTGACACCGGAGCAGCTGATCGAGCGGATCATCGAGGCGGAGCCGCCAGACATCTACCTCATGAAGGACATGAAGAGGCCGCTGACGGAAGCAGACGTGATGATGTCACTCACCAACCTGGCGGACAAGGAGCTGGTTCACATGATCGGCTGGGCCAAGAAGATTCCAGGTACGGGTCGGCGCCCGTTCGGGTCGGCTGAAAGCAGAACTTTAGATGTGACTTGGATAACTTCAGATATCCACTTCCGATATCTGAAGTTTAGAATCGACTGATCCGATTCAGAAAAACGTCACTGAACTGACGCAAGACCTTCCTTTTTTTAGACGGACATAAATGTTCTGAATTATAAATTTATTTGATAATTTTGCACCAGTACAGCTCATTTAATTTAAATGCTTTTATTTGTATATTAAATTTCTTAATTTAATCTTGTACCAAAAACAAGCAAAGGTGGTGACGTTAAAATCTTCCTAAATATCTTCATCATCTTGGTCAAAAAATAACTTTAATTTATTCATTTGGTGCAATTAGAAGAAAAAAATAAGAAACTGAAAAAAATTATTTTGTCAGTTTTTTTTTTTTTTTTTTTTTCTTTTTATGTTATAAAAAAATGTAATTACAAAAAATAGGTTGACCGCTTTCGTCAA
Source organism: Poeciliopsis paucimaculata (assembly GCA_903067055.1). Classification (NCBI taxonomy): domain Eukaryota; kingdom Metazoa; phylum Chordata; class Actinopteri; order Cyprinodontiformes; family Poeciliidae; genus Poeciliopsis; species Poeciliopsis paucimaculata. Next base: position 16,442 of record CAEGAD010032759.1, read on the forward strand.
ATGTAAAAAATAAAAAAAAAAGACAAAAGATTTTTTCCAGTTAGTTCAGAAAGTGCAATTAGGAATTAAAAAAAATAAGATATCAATTACTTTATTGGAAAATGAAATGTTGTAACTCATATTAGTTAAAATTATTCAGTTTTACAGTAGATTAGCAATAATCTAGCAGGAATAAATAGCATCTCTGGTGTAAATGGCGCAAAATGAATCTGCTAATCTAAATATTTTATCAAATTAAATCTTTTATTCTCATGCTCAGAAATGAAACAAATCATTTTTGTGTAACTGAGAGCCTCTGGCTTGTAATTTGTTTTTACTGGAGTGACTTAACATTTATTATAAAACCATCTTCACGTCCAGATAGGTTGTAATGTGCGATGAAACCGTTTGTGTCTGGTGAAAACAGCCATTGTCTCTGCTTTATGTAGCTTGTGAACCGCAAACGTCAGACTGAGCGAATGTTTGGAACGAACGGCGTTTTATCAAATTAGACTCTTTCAGGCTCGAATTAAACGACTCATCGCCTTTTTACGGCGACTGTGAGCCGTTTGTGTTGAAGTCGGTGGTAGAAATCAGACAAATGAGCTTTTCATGAGCAGAAAAATATCCAAAACAAACCAGTTTGTGAAATGAGTCTGGCTTTTTTAAAATTTATTTATTTATTTTAAAGCAGTTGTGAAGCAGCCGGAATATTTTCTTTTCGGATTCGGAGGCGTTCGCTGCCAGTCAGCAACAGGAATAAAAAAAACAAATAAATCTGACTTTAATCTCAGGATTCTGACTTTTCACTAAATTCTGACTTTGCTCAAAATTAAATATTTTGCTTTAATAAGCAAAATAAAATTGCTTTTAAAGCTTGTGTTGCACCTTTCAGCAACACAAGCTTTATTTCATAAAAACACAGAAAATCATGGGCTGCACAGTGGCGCAGTTGGTAGCACTGTTGCCTTGCAGCAAGAAGGTTCTGGGTTCGATTCCTTTCTGCATGGAGTTTGCATGTTCTCCCTGTGCATGCGTGGGTTCTCTCCAGGTTCTCCGGCTTCCTCCCACAGTCCAAAAACATGACTGTCAGGTTAATTGGTCTTTCCAAATTCTCCCTAGGTGTGTGTGTGTGTGNGTGTGTGCATGGTTGTTTGTCCTGTTTGTTTCTGTGTTGCCCTGCGACAGACTGGCGACCTGTCCAGGGTGACCCCGCCTCTCGCCCGGAACGCAGCTGGAGAGGCAGCAGCGACACCCGACCCCGTTAGGGACAAGGGTGAAAGAAAATGGATGGATGGATGGACAGAAAATCATTGGACACAGTCAACAAATGCTCTCAACATTCTGACTTCATCTCAGATTTTCTCAGATTTATGACTTTTCATCTCACATCTTCTCAGAATTTCATTTTTTGCTCTCAGAAGTCAGATTTCTGAGTCTGATTTTTTTCTCCTCCCGATGTCCTTTTCATTCAAAATGCCTCAAAGCTAAACTGAAGAAAGATCAAGACATTAAAAAGCTCCGACCACTAATTTCTTGGTCTTTGCTGAGATGCCTGACTTTAGTCTCTTCTTATTAAACGGCTCTAATTCTGTTTACATCAGTGCTGACATCTTTAATTGAGTTTTTCAGGCTTGGTTTGCGGCATTAGCAGGGAGATGTTGACTCAAACTAACGCGGTTCTCCTCAGGCTTCGTGGAGCTCTGTCTGCTGGACCAGGTCCATCTGCTGGAGTGCTGCTGGCTGGAGGTGCTGATGATGGGATTGATGTGGAGATCCGTGGACCAACCAGGGAAACTCATCTTCTCCCCCGACCTCTGCCTGAGCCGGTACCACCACCGCTTTGATTCACATCTTAAGATTCATCCCCTTATTACGGTTGATTTTCTATTTTATTGTGTTGATTTGAAGATTTTCCAAACAAAATCTCTTCTCTACGCCGAGTCAAAGCCCTAAATGCCGTTCCCAAAACTTCAACTTCAGCCCTTTTGAGTGGAGAATGAATGAAAGCAAAGATCGATGCCAGGAAACTTCTGCATGAGGAACTGGAACATCTCATTCTAGACGGTCAAACATCAGAGCCAGAATTACACAAGAAGCGCTTTGAATGCCACCAAAAAAAACAACTTATTGTTTAGACGCAACTTGTTGGAGGACGTTTAAACAAATATTTCAGGGTTAATTGATGCAAGTAATGGGATAAAAATTGGACACATTCTGCAGATTTTTCATTTATACAATATCAGAAATGCATTAAATATCCAAATAAACAACTTAATTCATTTTTTAAATCTAAAATTCACATTTTTTATATTTTCCCTCCATTTATTGGAATGATTACTACAAAATGTTTGTTTTTGAGTCGATTAATTACTAAACGAGTTGAAGATTATTTCAGAAATCGATTTATCGCGATTAATCATTTCTGATATATTATGTTTGATCCTGTATTGATTAGAGAAAAAACGCACTGGATTTAATTTTGTGCACTCGCTGCAAAAAAACAAAAAAAAACAACAACAAAAAAACAAAATCTTACAAAGTATTTTGTTCTGATTTTTAGTGCAAATATCTTAGAAAAATTAAAACAAAAATAGGAGCTTTTAAAAAAGTACTAGATCCACTTATTTTATCTAGATGAATAAAATATATATTTATTTGCCTTATTTTCAGAATTTTTGTTTTCATTGTATAATTTTAGATGGAAATATTTCTTCTTTAAATTTTGTTGTGGCTTGATTTGTGTTTTAAGTCCTGAAGTTTATATTAGTGTTTTTTAAAACATCAGTAAAATACAAATAATGATATTTCTTTAGGATATAGCATTGATTTAATTTTATAACAATTTATTAACATTTTCTCAAGTTGTAAGGAAAATAATCTGCTTGTGGAAGCAGAACTTGAGGAATTATTGACTTATAATTTTGTCTTATTTAAAGTTTCAAGATATTTGCATTAAAACTTTACAAAAATAATTTGCAACAAAAAACTCAAGAATTATTTAAAAAATCTTGAACATTTTGAAAAGTAAAAAAGTTGTTAGAAAAAAACTTAAATTTTGATAAATCTCAGAAATTGTATAGGAAAAAAAACAGAAATTTGAGTTTGAAAAATCTAAAATTGACATTTCAATGCACTGCAAAAAGACAAAATCTAACAAGGTTTTTCTTTTGTCTAGTTTTATGTCCTTTTCTCATTAAGTAATTATTGACTTAAAACAAGCTCCTAGTTTTATCTTATACCAAGTGAACTAACATATTTGCACTAAACCAAAAATACTTGGTGGGATTTTGTGTTTTTGCAGTGTGATGAGTCGATGCAAACTGGACGTTACTAAAATGGCTCTGATCAAGTTTCCTCCAGGTTTTTCAACCTTTTCTTTGGGTTTTTTGCTCTGGTTCTGATAGATTGACTCTCCTGAATTGTTCTGCGTAAATACCAGATGTGTGTGTGCGTGTGTGTGTGCGCGTGTGCGTGGGGGTGTGCGTGCGTGCGTGCGTGCGGCAGGGAGGAGGGCAGCCGCGTCCAGGGCTTCGTGGAGATTTTTGACATGCTGATCGCCGCCACGTCCAGAGTGAGAGAGCTCAAGCTGACGAGGGAGGAGTACGTCTGCCTCAAGGCCATGATCCTCCTCAATTCCAGTGAGTCTGTGTGGGCCGCCGTTCGCTGCTGACGCCACGGATGAAACATGGCCGCACGTTTCACTGGCGGCTCAACGGGAGCCGAACCAAAAACGGAAGAAAAAAAACAACAACAAAAACTGCGTTTTCTGTCGTTGTTTTGCGTTTTTCATCACAGTTTGTTTTATTTTACTATATGTGAAGAAAGTAATGAGTAAAACGTTCAGCCTGGATGTTTGTTTTAAAGGGATTTATTTTTTTAAAATTTAGATTTTAGGAATTTTTTGGTCATGTGAGCTTTTATACAGGACAGAAATAATCAAGGATTATCAAAACTGCTCAGATTTGTGGCTTAACTACAGATATTTGAAGTTGAACATAAAATTTGACAAAAGATTAAAACCTCAGGAAAGAAAAAAAAAAACATTTTACAGAAATGGGACTTTAAGAATTCTGACAATTTAAGAATTTTGTCTGTTTAATTCTGATTTTTTTCTCAGACTTTGATCTCAGAATGTTGACATTTTTTCTCAGAATTTTGACTTTTAATCTAAGAAAAAAAAAATTTCTTCGTTTTCCAGCGGCTCTAATCCTCTTCCATGAAGTTTTACTTTCTGTCTCAAAATGACTTTAATGTTCTGGAAGTTAATTTCTTCCACCTTTGCTCTGAAGCGTGGCGTCGGATTCGCCTCATTAGCGTCTCTTTTGCTGCGTCGGGTGAGAATGAGATGACGAGCTTTTCATCGCTTCTTCCAAATGCGCCCGAGTCGGCAGAATACTCCAAACAGTTCTGAGAAAAACTCAGCAAAGGCCCTGAATGCTCCTCGAATTGCAGCTTGAGGCAAAATTAGCAGTGAAGAAACGGCGGCTTCACGGCGGCAGGAAGAGGAAATGATCGACAACCGCCAGGAGATTCCTGAGGAGGGCAAAATCCCTCGGACTGCAAAAACCCAGCAGGTTTCAGTTCAACAGCAATAATATTTCAATAAAAGAAACATGTTCTGATAGGAAATAAGAGGTTTCTCTCAGAGTAATAAAACATGAGGAATGTCCTAATAATATTTAATCGGGAATCTTTGTTTGTTACAGCAATTAAAGCTCTTATAATTGATAATTTGCTGATAATCCAGGGTTTCCTCTACATGTAATTGATCGACAATACATAATAAAAGCCGCCACTCCTTCAGAAATAAGTGGCTTTATATGCATGATAGAACAACAAAAGGAAGCGATCGATACGCCTGGATTGAATTTAAATATTATGAAACATTAAAAATTACTTTATTTTGAAAAACCAACACCGCTGGCTGCTGCGACGCTTTCAGGAGCGAAGAACAAGTTTGACGTAGAGGGAGAGAAAAGGCACCAGAGGAAGGTGGAGTTGAATTTATATTTAGTTCAAGCCTTGAAAATGTGAAACTAATGTTAATGTTTGAACAACAATGACGTAGTTAATTAATGTAGTTTGGCCTTTATGTATAAAATCAAAAATAAATCCTGTAAGTATTATTGTAGATAGAAAAAAAGGAGTAAATTTTCACCAAAAAAAGCTTTAAAAAAACCCTGAATTGTTCATATAACCTCAAAATTTTTAAAGGGAAAAAATTATGGAATTTTTTTTTAGTTTTTAAAATCTAAAAATTGATAGAAAAAAAAAAAGTTTTGATACATTTGAGAAATTTTATAGAAAAAAACTAAGGAAATTTCTGAGTGAAAAGTCTAAAAACTGCCAGAAACCTCAGAAATATTATAGGGAAAAAAACATGAAAATTTGAGTTTGAAAAATCTAAAATTCGATAGAAAAAACGTCTCGAATATCTTCAGAGTTTTTTATTAGGAAAAAACATTTAAATTTCTCGGTTTGGAGATTTTTGAAACTAAGTTTTTAAAATTCTCAAAAAAAGAATCTTTCCTTTTAAAACTCAGAAGTTTGAAAACCTAAAATTTGCGAGGGAAACTCAGATTTCCTCTTTCTGAAGAAGTTCTGAGTTTTTGGATGAAATTTACTACTTTTTTCCCCCCCTCATCGTTGCTGTAAAATTGGGACTCTGGCTGATAAGATCAGTAAAAAAAGAAACATGTTTGTAAAACTAAATTATTACTTCAAGCCTAAATCTGCTGGGAATAATTTATTGTAATTAAATAGCAGCTCTAATTCAACCAGGTAAATGAGCCAAAGAGCTGAACTGGAATCAGTGGGAAAAGCTGAGGTGAAATATCTGAAGTTTGAGTGACTGGACTTTTGGACATTCCTCAAAGTCCAACAGTTTGGTTCCAGATTTTCCATGCTAGTTGCCAGACTTGACCTCCATTAAAGCCTTAAGTTTCTAAAAGTGAGGAGCTGCTTTTTCTCATGAAGCAGTTTGATGATCACCAGACTGCAGTTTGCATCAAAAGTGACATTTTGGGTTCAGTTTAAATAAGAATTAGTCGTTTTGAACTCTTAAAGCACATATATGTTTACAGTCACTATTAAATGCGGCGATTTGATTGGACCGAAAAATGACACAACGGCATGTACGGTCTGGCTGATCCAGCGTCCTGACGTATGTGCAGACGGAATGCAGAGTGGAAAAAAACCATTAAAACCAGCAAAAAAAATGGATGCAGCGCTCTGTGGGCATCTTTATGCCAAATGTGACGCATGCTTCAGGGAGAATGAAGTGCTTTTTCACTTGTTTTATGCTCTATCAGTGGTAAACTTGACAGGGAACATTAAGCGGCGTAAAAGACGGATTAGCGGGAGTCCGGTTGTAATTTTAGCAGTTCTGCAGCTCCTCTGCAGGATCCGGTCATAAATGAATGCGTATTCTGAGAAGGAAATGTATTCAAGTGCTTTTAAAGAGATTTACTACATAATGAATTTGTTCACAGCAGAGTGCTTTGTTTTCCGCTCCGATCATTTGATGCCCGAATAGCTGACCTCCATAAACACAAGCTTATTACGTTTCACCCCAGGAGTCACTTTAATCTGATGGTTTTAATTGATTGAAGGTCAGTTTTCCGCTCTTTTTAAGCTTCGCTGAAGGTCTAGACTTTTCCTCATTGTTTCTTGCATAATTGGAGTTTGTGCGGCTAGCTGTGATCTTGTTTTTGTGACCAGACATGTGCCTGAGCTCAAATGAAGGCAGCGAGGAGCTGCAGAGTCGCTCCAAGCTGCTGCGCCTCCTGGACTCGGTCACCGACGCTCTGGTGTGGGCCATCGCCAAAAGCGGCCTGACCTTCCGCCAGCAGTACACGCGCCTCGCCCACCTCCTGATGCTGCTCTCTCACATCCGCCATGTCAGGTAAACGGCTCACCAGCGCTCCGACGCCGCAGTCTCCATCCCACAAAAACGCTTTAATGTCGGATTGACACAAAGTGGTGCAAGGCTTGTGAAGCGGACGATGCAGATGTGCAGCAAATAAAAGTGGAAAAATGTTAACAGCAGCATCATGCAGAGTTTAGATTGATGGAATTAAATAACGAGTAATTCTGGTAGAAAACTTCCTGGAGGCTACAAAAATTATTACATTTAGAGCTAGAACAGCTTAGAACACAGTGCATATTTACATTTTAAATATTTATATTATTTATTAAGCAAAATTCACATTCTGGACATTTTTATACTTTTCTAGTGTTTCTAAAAACAGCCCAAGTGTTGGAAAAATCCACCCAGTTGTTTTCTTTTAGCAATAAGTTAATATCTTTGGTGTTAATTCAAAAACCTTCAGATTATTACCCATCAACCCAAGCTGAGCTCCAGAATGTTTGGTCAGCTGTACAATGGCTGCTGGAAAAAGCAAGTGATTTGTTGTCGACTTACAACCCTGAAACCACTTATTGCATGCTTGTTGGTTGTGTAGGAGGCAATACTGATGCTTTTCGACGCTGCACGGTTGTATGATTATGAATCTGTTTGCAGACATTTTCACAAGCGAGTGTAAATGTTGATTTGGGGGCGTGGCCAGCAGCAGCTTGTTTGGATTTCGATGACAATGCCATCATCTAAGAATGAGATTGTCGAGTCCCCAAAGCTAAAGTAAGAGGAAGAGCAGCACTACTTAATATTTTTACTCGAGAGTAAAAAAGTATCTGATAAAAGGTATTGGGTAACTGATAAAATATGAATATTTAATATTTCAAAATTACATCTTCACATGGACCAAAATATAAAGTTAAGTGGAAACTTTGGTAATTTAAGAACCAAAATGACAATAATTCATATAAGTAACAAAAAAATGTTTCCGAATTATTATTTTTTTATTAAAATCTTATGAAACTTTAACAACAACTGCAGGTTTGTGTTTGAATTCTCAGTTAAAACATGTTTGTTTTTTCATTCAGTGGGTAGAAAATTCAGAAGTTTTACTAAAGTAAACATGGCAATACTTAATGAAATTACTCAAGTAAAAGTAGAAAGTACAGCGTAGTAAAAATTCCTCTAAAAGTATATTTTTATCAAAAAGGTTTCTCAAATAAATGTAACTAGTTACTACCCAACTCCGCTGGTATTACTTTTTGTTCTCTTCATGACGGTTTTTTTTTTTTACTTGCACCTATATTCTGGTAAATACGGTAATCAATTAGAATGGATTATAGTTTGTAGTTGTTTTTAAGATGTGAAAACTTGTGACTTCTTGGCCTTTCTCCTTCCAACGTGCAGCAACAAAGGCATGGACCACCTGCACTGCATGAAGATGAAGAACATCGTGCCTTTGTACGACCTGCTGCTGGAGATGCTGGACGCTCACATCATGCACAGCTCCCGCCTCCCTCGCCGGCCCGCCCAGCAGGAGTCCACGGATCAGCCGGAGCCGGCGTCCGGCAGCGGCCCCTCCAACACCTGGACTCCCAGCAGCGCCGGAGTCGGGGTCGAAACCCAGGGTTCAGATTAAAGCTTGGTTCCGACGACCTCTCGCTGGAAGCGATCTGCAGAGACCGAGAGCTGGATTCTCTGACCACTGGTGAATCTTCAACACACTGTTCACTGCTGCTGGTGAGTTCCCAGAGGACAGACCGGACCTGGAAACAAACCGTCATTCTGACACGCAGCGTCAGGACTTTCAACTTCTGAACTGTCGCTTCTGACATATAGGGCATCACAGCAATCGTTGTGGATCACTCAGCCTTCACTGTGACACACAGTGGTGCGTTATTAAACTCCTGTAGAGTTGCTTTGTCACAACTTTTAACACCAAAGAGAACGCTATTAGATTCAAATAGTAATTTTTCTGATGATTTCATTTACTGAGAGGGGAAAAAAAGCTTTGCAAACCAACCTGGATGTATGTGAAAAAGTAAATTCCTCCATGTAAAATCATGACTAAAAGTTTTTATATGACAATGACCCAAAGATGAGTCAGAATAATCTGAGTTCACAGAAAATTAAATAAAAATAGAGCTATAGTATTGCAGGCCCCATTTATCTTAAAGATCAGAGTTCATGATTCAAAAATTAGGAAAAAAAATGGGCAAAAATAAATTTAAAGGCCCCTCTTATAAAATCAGTCCCAAATATTATACTAAAAATAAAAATGTTAATTTTGGAGTGTCCTAAATCTGACAGATTTGCAGCAATTAATCGTTAACTGGAGTATGAGACTCCAAAAAAAAAAAAAAAGGAATTTGCTGAAAGAGCGACATATTCAAATACAAAACAATATTAAAATGTATACATTTTACATAAAAGATTAAATAACAAAAATAGTAAACATGTTCTAGTCAAAACTTAAATGAAAAATCTGCAAAATGCAATTTTTTTTTATTTGATTAATCATCAAAATAATTACTTGCGGCACTAATTAAGAGAGATTATTGACTCTTTGCAAATATGTCACTAAATCACTGGAGGCGCCATGATGGACGGCGGAAGTGAGGATCGGGAGTAGGCTACTGAAGAAAGCAACTGGAAAACATTTTCCAGTTGTTTTTTCATGGTTTCTACCTGTTAGAATCGGGATAATCTGTCCGTGAACGTGACACACCTGGTTGGGGCTCATAGACGGAGGTATTTACATAAGTTGGACATAGTTTGCGTCACTACACAGAATAAATCTCTCCTCACTCGTTGGGTCATATTTTTCCTGCCAAATCACGAGAAAACTTTACAAATTATATTCGTAGATGTTCTTATAGTATTTAGTTAATTGTCGAACTAGAAATACGTGACCCAAAGTAAAAAAAGAAAGAAATTAGCGTAGAGCTGCTTCACCAGCAGGGAAGCCGTGAGAGCGCCTGAAGGACCCCTTGCAGTTACTCATCACACCACTAGGTGGCTCTAAACATATGCATCGATTAGCTTAGAAACCGACCCGAACCTCCTGCCTCTTGACGTTTTGATCAAATTACCGACTCTGCCTGAACTCGCACCGCATTATTTGTGTCATAAACGGCGTTTCCCCTTAAACCGGAGCGCCATTAAAAACGCAGAAAAGACGAGATGCTAACCGGTTTTTTCCCAAACATGCTAGGCTACGTGACGGTGCGGCACTGTCTCCATGGTTACCAACGGTTAGACGTCACCTTCTATAAAGGTTATACAATAAAATGACAAGTTTGGTTTCTATCCCTGTCTGTTTGGGCAGCGCCCCATGACCATTTTTAAAGTGAAATCAACTAAACAGAAGCGATATTAGGTTATAGATGTCTGTTTTCAGACAGGCTCTAAAGGAGCCGTCATGGCGGAGTTCGAGAGTCCGTGACGTCACGGTTTCGCAAAGAGTCAACAGTTTCACATAAAATCAGGTTGGATGTTTTGGTTACTCCTCTAAATAAATTGAATCACATTGTTTTCCTATTATATTACATTTCATTTAATCTGGAATATTAAAGTTTGACAAAAAATAAAATAAATCTGTATGGAGGCCACTAATTTTTCGCAGCACTGTACATCAAGGCTTGTATTCTTAGAATTACATTTTCTGCATAAATGACATAAAACCACTAGATTTCTACATCACTCCTCACAGCTTTTCTTTTTTTTTTTTTTTTACTGCAGTGTAATTTGCAAACAGAAATGCCTTAAAAACTTGTTAGATTTATAACAGAAACCAGAATTTTTGTGGGGTTTTTTTTGTGCTGTTAATCCTTTAAAAATTAAAATATTATGAATCAGGCATAAAACAGGATCTGGCGGACAGAAATGTGCACTTGTGACAAAAAAACAAGAATGATTCTTAAACCATAAAAAAAAAGAAAAAATGCTATTAGAGCTCCAACCAATCAACTACCACTAAGGTGAAATTTTCTTTTAAATATTGGTTTAAAAACAGTTATTGTTGTCTTTTTTTTTTTTTATAAAGTAATTTGTCCTTGGTCCGACCCACGTCTCCTCAGGGCACTTCAGCTACAAAACAAAACAAAAAAAAGTTAAATGTTTTTCCCCTTTAGCCCGTTTTCCTGAACTGGAAACTTATTTTAGCAGCATCGTCTTTATGCAAATAAAGACAGTTTTTAAGCGCCTGAAGACAAGCAGACATAAGATTTTGAAGTAAAAGACAGCGATGACATCACCGTATAACTACTGACCTGCAGAATAATCCATGTTTGGTTACTTTAGGTGATTTTTACATGGCGGAGTTCTCTGACCGTGTTTATCAAATTCACCAAATTCAATGAGATGAAGATTTTTTTACATTTTATTTCAAGCAGAGGTATGTTGAAGCCATAAATGTGAATCTATCCTGCTTTAGATCTATAACAAACTAGAATTTTATGCACTTTTTAATATATATATATATATATATATATATATATATAACATTAAGGTTTGGCAGTTTTGATGATTGTTGGGTTTTAGGAACTACAGATTCTTAAATTCAGAAAAGGTGATAAATGCCAGGAAATGTTAAAAAACACTTGTAAAGGGAGACAATATTAACACCTAAACACAAAGTAAAAGGTCTTAAAATAAACAATGCTGAGCCTGGCAGCCCGCCAGGCTTATGATACACCAGGAGAAACCCTGGAAATATTAACATATTAAATATGCAGTTACTTAAATAGTCCCAATTTAATAAAGTTAAAACTTAAAACAGAAAGTTTGTCTTTTATAAACAGCTACAAACAGCTACATTTTTATGACTCAATAATTAAATTCTTAACTCTTCAATGTAAAGAGGAAAAGTTTTGCTTTATAAACTTAACACTTTGCTTTGAGTTTAATATCAGAGCAGACGATACTTTTTGTAAACAGTAAAAACTATTTGGAACTGAGATTTGTTGATTAAGCAAATTATTGGGTATGATTTAAGAGTGGACAAACTCATTTAAAATGTTGATGTATGAAGCTTATTTTGTTTTCCATTTTTAACAGAAAATACTTGGAAGTGTCCAAAGCATAAATAAATATCTGCCACTAACTGGTTCCACTGATTTTTACAAAAATGCAAATGAAAGTTAGGATATCAGTTCCAACAAATCCCCAGTTATTCTGAGTTTAGTTTTTTTGGGTTTTTTTTTTTAAAGTCCATTTGTGCCTCGTTAAAAACGTTTTATGGTAACAAAGCACTTGCCTGTATAGATTGAAGGAATACAACAAAAAGGAAAAAATAAAACGCAGAATTATAGAAATTATTTTTAAAATAACTTTTGTAACTGAAATTGAAGCTCAATTGCAATATTTTTTAGATTTAATTGGGTTTATTCGTCTCCACTTTGAGTTTTATAGTGCATTTCAGCTGTTTGATCAAAATTTATTCCTTTTTGTTTTGTTCTAAAGTTGGGCGAGATGAAGGTGATTTCTGTGATATTTTGCAGCTTTGACAATCACTAAGATTTACGGTTGTTTACCACAAACAGGTCTCTGGACTTCTGCCTTTTTCTCACCTTAAAACAAACCATATTATGGCTGTGTAGAAAAAAAGAACAGAAAACTGTCGATCTGTGTTCATTTCTGGTGAAAACTTTTAGTAATAAATGTTCAAACCTGTAATATCTGTCACCTTCTGTTGATATTAAATCAGGCAAATGGAGAATGAAGGAAAACAATTAGGATTTACTAACAGAAAATCAGTCATAAATAAAAAGCATTACATTCTGTACACAAATGTCCTGCTATGTTTACTAAAATGAATCAAATGTATAAAAACACACATAAAATTGAGTTTTTATTTTTAGCAGGAACAAACATGAAACGTTAAAAACAAACATTATGGAGCTCGGTGTCATTTTAAAGAAAAATCCGATTTAAATCTGACCTGAATGAGTAATAAAAACAATAAATCCGATTTTTAAAAAGCTGGAATATGATAAAACAAAATGCATGATATAAACTGTTTTAAACAAACAAACAAAAGAAAAACTACAAATACAAGCTTTATTTTCAAAATGAGTCAGGCAGTTCTACCAACTTTATTTTTTAAATTTCTCCTTTTGATTTAGTTTTTAAGCCTCAGAATGACAAATTGAAAAAGCATAAATAGGTGTTAATAAAAATGTAATGTTGGGATTGAACATTGTAACATTTTGTCACATTACAGCTAAAAACTTCAAAGTTTTTACTTGGATTTTGCTTGATAGAAAATTATCAAAAATATAAATATATATGCAGACCATTTAAAACAAAATCCAGTGTAACAAATTAGAACTTAATTTCCATTTTTGGAAAGGTGGAAACAAAGTTCAATTCAACAACCTTGATTTTTATTTGCAGAAAATTTTTAAAACTTTCCTCAGTTATGTACGACTCTGTTAATCTAATTAAAATATATTGATTTTAGTTGTAAATGTTTAGAAATGGTATAAATACATTTGCAAATGTGTCAAATAAAGAAATATTTAAATAGATTTTCTTTAAAGTGCACCTATTATGCCAAATTTACTTTTTGAGCTTCCATTTGATTCTTTAAACATAGAAAAAAATAATAATAAAAAATCACTCTGCACCGTCACCTAGCAACCAACACATTTGGTCAGCTGGTTTTACAGCTCTGGAAAAAACTAAGCCTACTGCACTGAACTAAAACTTCCTGGTTATTCTGCCAAATATTGATTTCTGAGTTAAATCATTAGCATTGTTGCTTCTAAATTAATATGAACTTGTTTTCTTTGCATTATTTGAGGTCTAAAAGCTCTGCATCTTTTTTGTTATTTTGACCATTTCTCATTTTCTGAAGATAAATGCTAAATTATCGCTTGTAATTTCAGAGACATGTTGTCAGTAGGTCATAGAATAAAATAAAATAAAGTTTACATAAACCTATGAAAAGTAAAATCAGAGAAACTGAGCTTAACTTAATTTTTTCCAGAGTTGTATGTGCTGTACAATGGCTATTGTTGACTTATCATCCAGAAACCACTTGCTGCATTCTTGTAGATTGTGCAGGAGGCTCTACTTCTGCTTTTCCAAGAGGTTCGGTTGTATAATTGCGCATCTGTTTTACATACCAGTGTAAATGTTGAGTTTGGGGCGTGGCCAGCAGCAGATTGTTTGGATTTAAAGTGACGGAGATCCTAAAACATCCTGGAAGTAGCTGAAAGTAGGCAGAACTAGAATCTCTACTGATGACGGTGAACATGTTTTGTTTATCCTAACCTGTTCAAGGAAGCACAATAGGTCATCTTTAAAACATCTTCCTGAAAAGTTGCCCATGTTTTGTTGGGAAATGTCTTTCGTTGGACACAAGCTGCCGTCAGGTGGGCGGCGGGCCGTTGGTGTAGTGCAGCATGGGGTAGAAGGACCAGGCGAAGTTGTTGGTCAGGGTGCAGCCCGGCTCGCTGTCCGACATAGGAATCAGGCAGGGCAGCAGCAGGAGGAGCAGCAGCAGCAGCTGCAGGGGGAAGGCGGCTCTAAGGAGGCGGGAGAAGAACGATCGAGGTGGGGACGATTCCCTTCTGTAGAACAGAAACAAACGTTGGTAAAAGCGGAGTTAACTCCTATATAACCTCTCCTCTGTACGTACCTCGGGGTGGAGGAGGCTGTTTTTGTGTCTGCGTCTGCACAGCCGGGATCCTGGACCAGCAGGCGCTGCTGCAGGACGCGGAGGTCGGCCTCCACCTTCCTCCTGAGCTGCTTCAGCTTGGTGCCTGTCACATGCAGCTTCTCCTGCGCCTCGTCGCAGTCCTCTGCTGCATCTTCCGGCTGCAACTGAGACCAGAGGGCCTGCAGAGACGCCTGGTGAGCCTGCCGGCTGCGCAGATCCGCCTGCAGCTCCTGCGCAGCACAAACAGCACGAGGCATAAGAAGCTCTGCAGAAGACTTAGCGACACATTAATCTATCGATTAACAGGCTGAAAACATCGACGCAGCCTGCCTATTTTATACAATAATAGAAATGCATTAAAAACATTGAAATCAAGACATTTTTTAAGTCAGAAAATATTTTTATTGCCTAAAATGCACTCCTTTAGTGTAGCAAAGGAAACATCTGCAGCTAAAAAGATACTTTTAACATCAACATGAGAAAAGCTCAGACCTTACAAAGAGCTGGTGATTATGTTTTTGGATTATCTGATTAATAACTGGACCACTGAACAAAAATCCTGACTTCTTTCTCATAATTCACCTTAATCTCAGAAGATTTAATTCAATTCTGCGATAAAAAGGTCAGGATTCTGAGAAAAAAGTTGAAGTTCTCACTTTAATCTCAGAATTACGACTTCTTCTCAGGATACAATTAAATCTTCTGAGATTAGAGTAAAAAAATTAAGAAAAAGGTTGGGATTCTGATTTTAATCAGAAGATTAAATTTACTTTTCCAGTGGTCATAATCTTATTTGATAGGGAGAAGAAAGAAAAAAAAAGATTTTTCTCTCTTACAGAATTTGGACCAGGTGAAACTAAAACTTTGCCACTTTAAAAGTTCCAGGAGGAAAAGTCCCAGTTTGTTTTATTTTTTTATCTTAAATGTAAAATTCATATTTATGTTTTGTTTAACTGTTTTGGCTTAATTGCCGCTCTGCGTATGTTGCTTTTTTATCAAATCACCCTTTTCTCAGTCTGTAAACTCCAGTAACGTTTCATCAGTTACTGAATTACCAAGTTATTACAAGAACCAAATAATCGTTTCAGTCTTATCGCTTCATTTCTCATCCCAATCTGTTAACCTGCGGCTCACCGTCAGCGTGTCTTCCTGCTGCTTCAGGGCTCTGACGCTCGTCTCTGGATGCTTTACATCTACGCTGTAGCATCTGCTCTCTGCCTGAGCGAGCCACAGCAGCAGAGAGTGAAGAGTTTCATGAAACTCCTGCACAGAAAAATTAATGTTTCAGAGTTCAACATTTCACGCCATTAAAGTCCTGCATTTACTGGAAAGTTGAACAAAAACAAGATATCACATGCTTCATTGTTTATGGGCCTTTTTTGGAGTTTGACAATAGCAATATATTTTCAAAACGTTCTGGCAGGAGCAGGATGTCCATAAAACTTGTGTAATGCTACTCTAAAACCTGATCAAGCGTTTTATATGGGTTTGACGAGAAATAGGAGAAATAGGAGAAATGGGGCTTTTAAAAGTGGGCAAATAATCTAAAGCTAATTTTCTTTCGGCTAATAACACGTCTAAAAGATCCGAGGAAAACGCATCACAGTCAGAGGAATAAAAGATCAGAAACTGAAATGGGGTTTTAATCTTTTACAGATGTTTCATTTTACAACTTTCGCTCCGGTTCTTATGCTGTCACAATAAGAAAAGAGAACATTTCAATCAGTGTTGGCTCTACAATTGCAGCAAAAACCAGAAATGAGGAGCAGAAGTCGCATCTATTTAAAAGAGTCACTTTGAGTCGTTTACAAAACTCTTTTACCGAGTTCCTTAAATATTCACTTTTATCACAGATACTTTTAATTAACATTTTTCAAACTTTTAGGACCTAAAGTTGTGAAAAATGTGAAGCTGAGAGTACATAAAGGAACATTTTTATTTAAATTGGATTAATGTTGTTTTTTACCCTCATTGATAAACAATATTTTAATAAAAACAAAGTAGATTTCAAATAAAAGAGGAAACCAATTCCTGTTTTTGTTGGGTGAATTTTAATTTTCTAGGTTTTTCTTTGTGTACATTTTTACAGTAAAAAAAATTTGACTCACTTTTGCTTCATTTTGCAAAGTTTAATAATAAAAAAGCTAATTAAAGGTTTATATTTTTACATGTTAGATTTGAAGTTGTTTATTTTTTCTGAAAATTGCAGCCTCATATTTTGTTTAAATGCGTTTTTAATCGTCTGGGCTCAGAAACGCCCAAGAATTCAGAAAATTCTTGACATGTGGTTGAGGGCTGCCCAAAATCATTTCGAGGGCCACTCATTGCCCTGGCGCCACACTTTGAACACCACAACTTCTGGTTTTCTGGTAGCAGAAAACATGGATTTACAGTGATGGTGTAGAAGTAAATTAACTAATTTCTACAAAATCTGCTTTTATCTAAGCTGTTTTTTAATATGGGGTTTTTGCTTAATCTTCATATTTATTCGTATTTAATACGTTATAAGTCGAGTCTGACAAGTTACAACTTTTTAAAATATTAGTGTTTCATCATAGCATTTAAAATCAATAATTTCAAATTCAGTACTGATAGACACAGCAATAAATGATCAAACAATGATCTTATTTCAAGCAAAATGACTCACAAAAATCTGGAACAAACATCCGGAAAACTACAAAACTGTCGAAACACTGAGTTCCTTTAAATCCAGACTGATGATTTAAAGCACTTTGAACCATCTTGTTGCTAAAATGCGCCATACAAACTTGATTGATTAAAAATGTATTCAATCAGCACCAAAGGGATAGAAAAGTAGTAAACATAGAAGAGCAACATTTTGACCGGTGCAATTTGCTTATAGAAATCAACTAAATAAATCTGTAAAGTTAAAGTTGACCTAGTTTGAATAAAACCGACTTGTTATCATTAATTTGTGTTATTTATTAGTTTATGAATGAGTTTTGTTGCCACCTGGCAGCAAATCAGCTTCCTCCTCAGGCTGTGGTCCCAGTGCTGCAGACCAGTACACGCTCTGCTCCAGACTCTGTTCGCTCTCGCCACTCTCTCCTGCGTTTCTGGAGCCTCTTTCGCCTGCAGGTTCACCGACAGCATGATGGCCTTGTAATGGCAAAACACTTTCTCCATTTCCTGTAAAACAAAACAAAGAATAATAAAAATCACTTAAAACTTAATCTGGATTAAACTCACTCCGCTACGGTCAGATTAAATCGTCACCTTCAGCTCTTTGGCTCTGGCCTCCATGTCCTCTATGCTGCCTGCAGGTTCAGACTGCGAGAGGCGCTCCAGGTCAGGGATCACAGTTTCTAGCCAGGAAGTGACGTCGTCCAGGTCAAAGGTCATCTGCTGAGGATCCAGACTGCCAGACTGCTGGCTGCACCTGGACTGAGCCCGGAGCAGCTCCCAGCGTTCAATCACACCTGAAAACACACAAATATCAATAAACTCAGACATTTTTTAACACTTATTGATGTTCCTATGACTGGGAAATATGGACTTAAGTTTTTATTTTAGGTTTTATTGTACTGATGTTATAAAGTGGCAATAAGAAACCAGTCAAATAAAGAAGTGTGATTTATATTACTAAAATTTTAGCAAACTAGTGTTTTATCGATTATTCTGATGATTAATCAAGTAAATCTACCTTTACAGCAGTGTTACTATCTGATATCAACATCACTCCAATTTTTCACATTTGAGCTTCTTAATAACTTTTATGTAGTTTAGAAAATTAACCTGTAACAACAACAGCTCACTTTCTAAGTTAACCTGAAGAAAAGTTATACAAAAATCTGAAATTATAGTCAGTGTAATAAGAGGAAGGCTCACAAATACACTTATAAAAAATGTCTGTACTCCAGCTTTTAGTTTATGTATTCATCTTCAGTCAATTTAATAGGTGAACTCTCACGTTGCCCAGACTTTTATAGGTTTTGTGTTCATGTTAGCGACAAGATTTGACACCTTCGTTTGTCACACACAGAAACTCGTCTACCAGTTACGTACCGCCATGATGCGCTCCATCTCCCATTTGTTGAGCCCAGGATGGTATAAAATAAATGTTTCAGTTCATCCGTGAAGCTAAACTTACCTAAAACATAAACTACAGAGACACCCGCCGCGTTCTTCACCGCCACCAGATAGCAGCTCCGGGAGGAGAAAGGCTGCAATACTCCAGGCATCGTACCTGCTACTTTAAAGATGCTGTTTGGTCCCCCGAAAAACTATTAAAACTCTGACATTATCATCAATTAATGAATCCTCCAAGACCGAACTTGAAAATTGGACGTTATGCTGCTAACACTTAGAATCAACTCATATTTGGAAGTGAGAGCGTTGCGCAATATAAATAATCACCTGGGTGGAACATGGTGCGCTAAGTCATAAAACAGAACTTAACGAAGCTTCGAGGCAAATTCATTTTTTTCGAGGAAATTTAACAATCGAGGAACTTGAATCATTCGAGGAATCGTTACAGCATTTAATCATATTTTTACAGATACTCTCTGTGAAAAAACTGGAAAATTTGGTAAATTTACAAAGAAACCAGTCAAATAATACAGTTCATTTTAAACATTAATTGAAATTTTCTGCAACTTTTATAAATCAAAATTGAAATTTATCACAATAAATGATAAACGATACAATAAGCGATGAGTACTCCTATTAAAAGCCTTCAAAAAACACTGACAATAATGTAAAAAAAATTTAATATTTTACTCAAGAAGAATAATTAAAAAGATCAAATTAAGAAATGTTAAAAAAAATTGACAGCTGTCACACTTATTAGCATCACTTCTGTCGATTTTTTATTAAAACTCCCTGTTGCAGATGGATTAAACTACTTTCGTTTAAAATATTTGCTCAGGTTTTCATAGGATTTTAATCAGAGGACTGAGATAATCAAATTGTTTTGTGATAAGTGAACCACTTTTATGTGGATTTGTGGAAATATTCTGCATCATTATCCCACAGAAACATTCAGTCGTTGTTCATTATCAGTTTTCTGGCAGCAGGTTGTAGTTATTCTTTAAAATGCTCAAAGATTTTAAAGTTGTAACAAAGTTCTCGTGTCCAGTTAAACAGAAACAGACCGAAAGCCTCACGGTTCCTCTGACAAACCCAACGCTGGGAATGACGTGATTTTATGTCTCTGTTGTCAAAATGATTTATTTCAGTCTAGATCAGTCAAAGTTTCTGCAGATTAAAATTTTTCTGCCCCAACTGCAGTTATGCTCAAGTATCTTCCTTTCTGACTTATAAAAGATAAAAATCCCTCCTGCAGATTCACAAATGAATGAGTTAAATGAATATTTTTCTAATTTATTTCCTTTTGAACAGATTCCTTGACTGCATACATTCATAACTTATGCACCACCTGGTTTCTTTTACACTGTTTCTGATATTTTATGGCAGATGTCTGTTTTAAGTCCTCCCTCGCTGTGCAGACACTCTTAATAAATCATCTTTTCTGCACGGTAATCTCACCTGACTGACTGTCTGAGGCATTCAGGCCCGTCAAGCCGAACTCCTCTGGCTGCTCCTCATCGTCGAGGATCAGAGAGACTCTCTTTATGTTCTCAATGCTCCCGCTGCACTGGGACATGAGCCGCAGCTGGAAAAACACAACAAGTAGATCATCAGAGCCGACTTCTGGCTCGACGGCGAGGCTTGGCAGACTGTATTACAGTCAGCTTTGGGTCCTCAGAGGGAACCGTGAGACGTACATAACCCTGCTTCAGAGGCGTGCTGGTCAGCGCGGGAGTCGGCTCAGCGTGTCCTTCTGGATCCGGCTGAGCTTCTGTGGCTTCTGGTGTTCTCCATGAACAATCGCGAACAGCCAGAGATAGGCTGGAAACTGCAAAACAAAAATTTATTGGCAGATTAAAGGAGACGTACTGTGCAAAATTCAGGAAAATTTGGTTGTCTAAAATCAACCCAATCGCTTAAGAAAATAAATGTTCAATCAGTTTTTTGGCAATAAGTTGTTTTTAGTGTATGGAAAATGAGTTGTTCCAAAAGCCTCCTGATATTTGACATGCACTGACCCATTACCTAGCAACCCCAGCCTAGCGTAGCACTGTTACTTAGCAACACAAGCAGAGATCTAGCACCTTTGGTACAGTGGTTGCTGCAAAAGAGAAGTGTTTTTGTCGACTTACCATCCAGAAACTACTTGTTGTATTCTTCATGGTTGTGGAGGAGGCTCCACTTCTGCTTTTCAAAGATGTACAGTTGTATAATTGCGCATGATTTTCACGTGTGAGTGTAAACGTTGATTTGAGGGGTGTGGAAAGCAGCAAAATATTTGGATTTAAAGTGACAAAAGGCCCTAAAACAGCTCATTCTGAAAGGAGCTCAAAACTAAAACCTCATTATTTAGGAATTATTTCGTGCAAAAAATGTAAAGAGCATGTTTTGTTAAATAAGCAACATTTACACTCACCTGTGAAAATGGCCGCAAACAGATGCGTAATTATACCACCGTACATCTTTGAAAAGCAGAAGTGGTGCAGCGAGTGGTTTCTGGATGGTAAGTGAACAACAAAGCACTTGTCTTTTCCAGCAGCCATTGTACAGTAAAACTAGCTCACCAAACATGGGTTCCAACTTCGACGGGAATTTAAATCCTGACATCTTCTTAACTGAAAGCTTGAATTTAAACCAAAAATCAATCATTACTCTTAAACTTTAAGGTATCTTTGCCACTGAAAGACATAACATGAGAATCATGAGTTTGGCCTTCAGGTTTAGCTCCTATAGGAATATTTTATCATTTTGTTCATATTTATTGTGAAAAACTGAAAGGTTTACAACCCACTATACAGTGTGGATGTGTCTAATTTATAATCTAATGGAAGATATTTCCTGGAAGCATTTCCTGCACCCCGAAGAGCAGAGGTGTAAGTGGATTTACCACGCAGAACATGAAGATGTGTAGCAGGTCTCGTTTGATAGTTTTTGTCTGTTAAAGTAATTTAATACATCCAGTTTTTATAGTCACGCTTACAGTGTCTACACTCATAACTGGATTACTTCAAATTTAAAAAGCGTGGGATTTATTTTTTTGACTTTTTACTCTATTTTTCTTCCTCTAAGTTGAACTAAATCAAAGATTCATCGACTTGAGGTAAATATCAAGGCCAACGCAGGTTTTGGAAATGGGACAAACATACCAATGACTCAAAATAATGGATTTTCTGACAGGCAGCTTCCAGGCACCTCAGAAATCAGTTTCTACGCCCCCTGGAACCGTCTGAGGTAAGCCGAAAAATAAATATCTCACCCTCTGGATCTGACAAGACGACTAACCTCCTTCTGTCTTGATGTCATACGCACAACCTCTCTTAAGAAAGTTCAGCCTGTCGCTGCACCTGATCTGATTCAAATGGTAAACTCATCCGGTGCTTTTTTTAAAAATTTACCCTAGGCTTTAAAAACAGGAGCTGATAAAAAAAGGGACAATCTGCAGAATTACGGGCAATTCCAACCTTCCATTTATCAAACAAATTATTGAAAAAGATGTTTACTAATGAATCAAGTTAATGATTATAAAAACCCAAAAATACTAAGCCACTGCAGACACAGTGAATGATTTAAGCATTACATTTTGTTGCTAAACGTCAAAATGTTGATTAATGTTTCATGATTATGTTTCAAAAGCAACTCTAAACAGCTGAGTTTTTAAGTGGAGATTTCAAGGAAATCAGTGTTTCGGCTGTTTTGCGTTTTTCTGGAAGTTCGTTCCAGATTTGTAGTGCATAGAAGCTGAATGCTGCTTCTCCATGCTTGGTTCTGGTTCTGGGGATGCAGAGAGATCAGAAATAGAAGACCTGAGGGGTCTGGAAGGTTGCTATGACAACAGAGGATCTTTAATGTATTTTCTTACTAATCCATTCATTGATTTATAAACTAACAGTTTAGGAGTTTAAAACTGGTGTGATGTGCTCTAACTTCCTGGTTTTAGTCAGAATGCCAGCAGCAGCGTTACAAAAATCTATCTTACCAAGTATTTTTGGTCTAGTTTCTAGTGCAGATATTTTAGCACATCTGAAATAAGACAAACCAACTTCAAAGTAACTTTTTAGCTTGTTTTAAGTCAATAATTTCTTAATATTTATGAAAACTATTAGTTCAATTGGCAGATAAATTAACTCATAAAATGGGAAAAATGTCTTGTTATAAATGAAATTGTTTTGATTGATTACTAGAGCAGCAATCAGTCAATTACTGCTCCCCCACAATTAAAAATATTATTGTGAATTATTTCTCTTTTACCTGCACAACAATAAATAAAACATCTAATATTTAAACTTTTACAGTCATTTACCTTTCTGAGCTTATTATTTTCCATTTGTTTCAAGTCTATAAAATGTATTTAGTTTATTCTCAGCAAAGAAATTAAGAATTTTCTTTTACAAATACAGTGGATGTGTCTGACCAGTTTTGTTTTTGAGTAAAAACTCACAAAATGTTTGACTCAACTTTTTATGAGATAAAAATAAAGCCAAAGAGGCTAACTAAAGACCAAGTAATGTTTTCCATTTAAGGACTCTCATTGTAGAAAAAATTATAAAAAAGTATCAGAGGGCCAAATTTGTGGAAATCTTTAACTAATAAAAAGGCATTTTATTTTGAAAATACCTGAGCATGCGCTGAAGTAAGCCCCTTCATCATCCTGTTCTTCCTCTTCCTCCTCATCCTCATGTGATGATGAACCTCCCACGTCTCCGGTGTGGTCCCACTCCAGAGGGAGGGAGTCGACGCTCACCGGCGTCTCCCGCCCTGAACGATCCAAAGGAGAGCTGAGCAGGTGAGTGGGCGTGGCTGGCAGACTCACCTGGCTCCGCCCCAGCCACGGCCGACCAATCAGCTCCAAGCTCGACTCCAGGGAGACGGTGAGGTCAGAGATGTCCGGTTCCTCCTTGATCATCTGGATTAAAACGTAAACAGTAACACCACTGGTTTTATTCAGGGGTGTCCAAACTTTTTGACATGGGGGCCGAAAATGCCAAGTTGCAAAAGGGGCCAAAAATGTTTTTGTACTTAATTATAATTACAGAATCTATTTTATTTTATTTTTAAATAAATAACTAAACACAATATTTTAATAAAATACAAAAAAAATAATTTAAACTATACTTAATTAAATTATACTTTTACATAAACATATTCATTAAAATACTAATGAATATTTTCATTGTTATGCCAACAATGAAAACGACATTGTTAAAATTTTAGTTTGTAACAATATTATTCTAAAAGTAACATTTTAAAATATTATTTTAAAATAACATTATTTTTTTAAATAAAATTGTTTTATTAAAATATTAATTAAAAATAATGTAATTTTGAATATAATAACTGTTATTATTGGATATAACAACATTGTTATTTTGATTAATGTTTTAAGATTTAAAGATTTTAATATCAAAAATAACAAAAAAACAGCAAATCATCCTAAATTTTCCATCTTTTTCTGGATTTTTTGTCTCTTTTTAGAAGAATCAGTGATGTCAAAATTTTTGGCATGGGCATGATTAAAAACAAAATATACTGAAGTTCTTGATATTTCCAAAAAGTTTGGACACCCCTGGCATAAAATAAGCATTTTTAGCTGAAACATATTCAAGTTTCAGACAGGATATTTTTAAAATACCTGTAAAAGTTCCTATTTTTGAAGTTCCAGTTTTTTTCCTGCAGGATAATGGAAAGAACGTTCTCCATCTACCTTTTCTTTATCTACAAACTTTACAGTGAAAATAATCTCTAGAGTCATTTTCTCTACATGTCCACCCCGACCTCAAACAGGTCCATTAGCTACTGGCCCATTTGCAGCTTCATAAGTTTCCTCACTGTAAAACATAAATTGCAAACTGGCACATTTTTGAAAGGCAGATGTTATTTAAATATATCATTGTTTGTTTTTTTTGGATATGAGACAGTGGGTAAAGAACATAAAATGTATTTTATTTAGGATTTAGTGGAATTTAAAGGCTTAATATTCCGTGATATACAGTAAGGAGTCAAGTTCCTGTGCGGTCCAGCTCACCGGAGGTTGGCTGAGGCGCTGGTGGAAGCGGACCAGCCTGCTGAAAACCTCCTGGCAGTAGGAGTGAAGCTCCTCCAGCTCATCCTCTATCAGAGCCGCATCCTGAGCTGAACTTTTCTGGATCAGAGCCTCACCAAACACTATCAACCCGTCAATGTGCTCAGTGTTCAGGCTGATCTCCTTTTGGAAGCTCTGCCGGAAGATGGATGGACAAATGGCGATGGAGTCAGGAAAACCAGAGCGAGTAACACATGCCTGTTTATGAAATTTAAAAGCGCCCTCGTAACGAGGCGTAAACGAATCCTCCCTAAACCAAAACATGCAGCTTAAAGATGAAACCAGCAGCTTAAAAGTTTGACAAGTTATATTTGAGATTTGTGTGTAGAGAGGCCTCACATTGAGCTGTTGGATCTTCTGATGGACGTCGCTCTCGGAGAAATGCTCCACGTTGGTGAGCTGCAGGTCCAACTCCGTCAGCCAAACTAGCATGCTCTCCCTGGTGCCTTCAAAGTCCTCCCGCTGGCTGGTGAAATACTGAGAGAGAAACCAAAACAATAATGGAAGAGCGAGAATAAAATGAAAATAAACACAGAATATTTTGATTACCATAATTTTAGGCTTTTGGATTGGTGTAAAAACTGCTCATACGATGACATGGAAACATTTTATTTATAAAATCAATACAACAAACTATTTTTTCTCTTTACTATAAACCAGGGGTGTCCAAAGTGCGGCCCAGGGGCCATTTGTGGCCCTCAGAAAAATTTTGGGTGACCCTTAATCACATTTCAAGAATAACCTAAACTTTTTTTTTGGTTTAAAATCTTCAAATTTTAAATGAAAAATGTAATGTGCAACAAGAAATATTCATCTAGGGGTTTTGCTTTTAATTAAATTTATTTGAAATAGGGACTAAAAACATCCAGTTGCCATTTAATAAACTTGGAAAAATAAAGCATGAGCCATCAACTGTTCTTGTAGCTAAAAAGAGATAAAAAAAATTTTAAAAATCCAGAAAAGATGAAAAATTTAGGATATGATTTGCTGCTTTGTTGTTTTAATCTGTAAGCCCTGCTAAATCCTTATTTGGTTATTTCATTAAATTACTGTGTTTCGTTACTTAGCTAGTAAAAATAAAATAAAATAGTTTCTGTGATTATAAATAAAAGTACTAAACATTTTGTGGCTGCCTCAGTTGTTGCAATTTGAAATTTTTGGCCCCCATGCCAAAACGTTTGCACTTTTTAGCATCTGCAAAAACAGAAAAACATGGTTGAAATGACTCAAAACATTTTCTTTCTTTTGAACAGACATAAATTATCTGAATTATACATTTATTTGATGATTCTGCACCTGTACGGCTCACTTTGATACAGTAATAGCTTCGCAAGCTTCAGTCAATGTAATTAGGAAAATAAGTAATAAAGAAACTAACAAAAACATTGTGTAAAAAATAAACTGCAACAAACCTTTCAAATGGTTCAGAAAGCATAATGTAAAATAAATAAAGCACAGAATTAGACTGAATAGAACTGATACAGATATTAATATCGGATCTGTGCATCTCTAGTTCTTTGGAGACGTACTGCAGGGCATTACGGTGTAATCAATACCTTCAGCCGGCGTAAGATGGCGGCCACTCGGCGGTGCAGGCCGTCCCAGCGCTGGTTTCCCTCTCTGACCATGGCTTTGAGCTGGCTGGCTTGGTCGGTGCGGTTCTCCCGGGCCAGGCGGCGGTACTGGTTGTTGATGAACTCCAGCTGAGTCAGGCGCTCATGAACTTGCCTTTGGAAACCCTGAAAAAAATAAAAAACACATTGCTATTGAATCAATAAAAAGCTCTTTAGTGTGTTTTCCTATTTAAACACGCTGCGTAAACTGTCTTTACAGCCATCTATATTCTTGATGAAGCGTACCATTTCCAATTTAAATCACGTTCAACGCAAAACAAGGTGACTAAAAAAAAAACACTAAGAGTCCACTGCACTGAACCCCGCTGAAAACCTGCTGGTTATTCCTCCAAATATTGATTTCTGATCTGAGTTAAAACATTAGTATTGTTGTTTCTAAACAAATATGAATTTGTTTCCTTTGAATATTATAAAATCTGAAAGCACTGCATCTTTTACCTTATTTTGACCATGTCTCATTTTCTGCTAATAAAAACTACATTTTGCTTGTAATTTCAGAGACATGTTGTCAGTAGGTCATAGAAGAAAAGTACAATGTTCATTTTACTCAAACATTTACCTATAAAGAGTAAAATAAGAGAAACTAGGCATTTTATTTTTTTTCCAGAGTTGTATGTGCTGTACAATGGCTGTTGTTGACTTATCATCCAGAAACCACTTGCTGGGGGCATGAGAGCGTGTGCACAGCAGGTCACATTCAGACCCGGAGGTGAATTTACAAAGACGATCACCTGATATCTTGAAAGGTCAGTCTCTTCCGTGTCACGTGATTTAGTTAGAGCAACTAAATTTGTTGCTTACATAACATGTTTCATAAAACTACCATATTTCCTAAGAACCTTTAAATCTCATCAGCTCTTTTTAAATATCTGTAAACCATAACATTTAGAGCAAAACTTGTATGCGGGGATTATTTTTGAAGGATTAAAGCCTCCTCTTGCGGACAAGTTAAATAAATAAAGGTTGTTTACCAGTAGCTCAAAAACACGTGATTTGCTTAATTATTGCTCTGAAGGTGTTGTTCTTTCAGCAAATTGCCATTTTTGGAGTCTGCATACTCCAGTTACCGATTAATCCATTATTAAATTAGTTGATTATTTCAATAATCGATTCAGCACGATTAATTTGATTAATCGTTTCAGCTCTAATATGTATTTACTTATTTTCAGTGGTTTAGTAGTTATGTAGTCTCTTGCAAACTCCAGGAACATTAAAATTTAACTGAACAGATTGACAAAAGTTGACTAAATCATACATAAAGTTTCAAAATAATGATTTATTTTTTTGTTTTTTAACAAAAAAGCCGCAATTTCTAAATCTTAATGAGCACTATTACAACAGAGAGAAATGTGCAATTTACTAAAACAACAGAAATTAAGCGTAAAATCAGCTGACCTCAAACTTCTTCAGCTCTTCCTTGGCTGCAGAGTAGAGGACGTCTGCAGAGTTTGGGTTGGCAGCAGTTCGCTCCGCCATCTTGAGCCAATCATCGAAGCGGGAGTAGTCGTTGAGGAACTTGCACCACAGAGTCCAAGTTTCTTCGATTCTGCAAGAATACATCATGTTGAAGTTATAGTGTTTATTGTGGCTGGAGAGTTTGGTTTGCATGAATTATGCTGAAAATATGTAACCTGAAAATGTTTACAAGGTCAAACAGGCAGCTCGCTTACATGCACTTTACTCACGAAAGAGTTACGCTGTTCATGCTTCCTGTGCAAACTTCTTAAGAACAAATTAAATAGTTTGCTAAAAACAACAAAAGCCTTTCCCAAGAATGAAAGTTATTCAATACAAACATAAAGAGAGTTTTTACACCTGATAGTCAGACAAACTGGGTTCAGTTTGGAACTAAAATTGCAACATTTGTTACATTTTCAGCTGCTGTAGTTTGTTTTCACTCTGAGTCTAATGGACCATACTAAAAACCTGTTCCTCTCCTCACCAGTGGGGGCGCTGCACCAAGAACTACTATAGTAGTTCAATGAGCAAAAACCTCAGGAGAAGACATTGAGCCCAACTTTCTTTTTCACAGAGTGTGAACAAAAATGGAGTGATGTCAGATTTTAGAGGTTGCAGGATTTCTTTAGTAAAAGACCACCAGTCATTTCTCCCTCTAGAACTAGACTCATAATCTTTGTTTTGGTTTCATTTTCCCAGAATTCCCCACGTTACAGTCTGCTTCATGCTTTTGGAGCGGTTGCACCAGAGTTCACTTCAACCAAACTGAGACTCAGAATTCAATTACTAATACAAACCTCCCCAAAACCAAACCGGACTTTCTAGCCAAACAAAACTACAGCTGAATTAAGCAGACTAAAAAGTTTGGTGTGAATGCACCTTAAGTAGCATAACTGTGCCTACCTGAGTCTTCTATCCAGAGCCAGAGCACAGATGGTTCTCCAGCGTTGGTCCAGGCTGCGGCTGGTTTCCTGCAGGGAGTCGCTCTCCGCCTCCGAGCCGCCCGCTGCGTCCTCATCCTGCAGCAGAACGTTGCACAGGCTGAGGACGGACGCTACGCCTTCAGTGTGCTGCTCCATGTCCCTCTGCAGGTCCTGCACAGAACCAAACCATCAGTCTGCAGACCTCATGGATTAAATCAGTAAAGTCATAACAAATATCTGAATGTTCTTAAAGGGCTAGATGCACCAGAATGTATTGATCAACCCAATTAAACTGTTGAAAAAATAAAGAAATAGCTGTTTGTGTTTCTTAAATTTAAATATTGGACAGCTTTTCACACTGATCAGTTCCTCCAGGATTTCCAGATTGTTTTTTGTGTTTTTTTTCCAATTAAAATAACGGATTTTGTGATGCTAATTTAGAAATATTTGTAGAAAATGTTTACGCTAATGTATGTCTTTTTATTACTCGCCTTATCAATCACCGACTGTAAGTTGACATCATGTAAGGATGACACAGCATGGTTTTGTTCATTTAGAGAAAAATGAGAAAAATATGAAAAAATGCGGGGATTTGTTGATTTTGTGTGAATTTTGCAGATTAGTGAAAACTGGAAGGACGTACTGATGTAATTTGGAGTCTAGAGGGCCACATAAAAAGCTACGGGGGGCCAAATATGGCCCCCGGACCTTGAGTTTGACACATGTGGATTAAAGAGTAAAGCTGAAGAGTAATAACACCACATCTCCACATTAAGCAAACAAAAGATGAGAATTATTAATGCTAAACAGAGAAGAACTGAACAGCAAAATGTGGGAAAATGTAGAAATTTTAATACTAAATACTAAAGCCGCAGGGGGAGGGGATGAAAGCGAGAAAAATACAATATTTAGGAAGTGAAACAAAATCCGAAAAGTTAAATTTAACCTCAACCAACATGGGAGTAGATGTAATTTACCTGGTGTTCGGCGAGCCTCTTCTGGATCTCGTTCTCATGACAGACGCTGTAAGTGATCGGCCGGGAAAGCTCGGCCTCGATGCGAGAAAGCCAGGAGCGAAGGTTGCTCATGTTCTTATCCAGCTGCTGCACCGTCACCAGAGTCTCCTTCAGCTTCCTCACCCTTAAAAAGATGTTGAAAAAAAGACAGTCGCCCAGTTAGTAACTTTAATATTCAACAAACCTTCCTAACGTCATTAAACTTTAATGGTTATCGACTGAGTGACCAAAACTCAACGAATGGCTAATTTATTAATGTATTAGTGGGAGAAAGAGACGTAGCTGTTCGGAAAGCATTTGATTTGATGCTTTTTCTGGAAATAAAAATATTCTGAAATATTTTTAAGAAAGTACTAGGCCAGAATAAAAAGAAAAAGTAATACAATTAATAAACAAAACAGAAACAAGAAGAGAGAAGAAAAAGGGAAAAATACTGAAAAAGAAAAATGGCATGAAAGAAAAGACCAAAGAAAAAACGAGTTAACAGTAGAAACAGAAGTAAGGAAACATGGGGAAAGAAAAAGAAGGAAAAAAGAGATGAATAGAAAGAAAGAAAAAACGAGCAGTAAGTAAGTAAGTAAGTAAGTAAGTAAGGAAGGAAGGAAGGAAGGAAGGAAGGAAGGAAGGACATTAAAAAAGGCTAAACAGAATGTGAAGGAAAACAAAAAGAACTGAATAACAGAAAAGTAAAAACTAAAGTAGAAAAGAAAAAGAACAAAATAATGAGAACAGAAAGGGAAAATAAAATAAAAAATGTACTGCTGAAAAAGAGAGAAAGCTTTTTGCAAACATAAAAACTTCTCTGGTATCTTTCACTTTACCGCACACAAAGCGCCACACCAGCTGTTGTCATGGCAACGCACATGACAATAAAAGCTCTCCGGAGGCTTAAAAGGCTGAAGTGTGCCCCGTTTTTGGAGTTTGAGTTAATTCCCCCATTTGATTGTTTTCCCCTGCGGACGTCCAGCCGGGCAGGGAGACGCTTTCTGCAGAACGTCGGACAGAAGAACAAACGACAGAGTCCCAACTTCCTCTGCGTGTAATTTGAGCTTCAGATCTATAGACATGGCGACATCACAGTGTTAATGTGTATTCACTAAGACACTAAGACTGCTGTAAAGGCTAACATTGATGAGCTTTGTCTGGTTTTTTTTCTGAGGGCAAAACGGATCACAAAGTAAAATTTGTGTAGTAGAGAAAGACAGAGATTGATTCAGCATTTAAATAGAAACTGGAATTTTCCAAACTACTTCAAACCAAGAAAATGATTTAAGAAGATTAGACATTTTTCCAGGGTTTTCCAGACATCCCTGATCAGTAAATACAAATATAGTTGACATTTTCTGCTAGCTTTGATGTAAGAGTTCAAAACGAAGTCAGAGTTGCAGAGTTTTAGTTGACATTCATTAAAGTAAATAATTGTGACCTAGTAGATAGAACAATAAATGTTATTTTCATGTTTTGAAAGTAGTTTGTCACAAGGGAGTTAATTTTTAAACATTTTTAAACAAAAAAGACGAGAAAAGTGGATCAACAATCTACGGCTAAAAACAGGAAGTGCGGAAACTAACGATGCCAGATTTTGCACTTTCTGACATGTAACGATCGTATCGTTTAAATTGTATTTCCAGATATTTTATTGGACAGTTACTGAGAAAGACAAGCAGTCATATGTAAAGTGATATATTATTTTTGGTTGAATCATGTTTTAGTGGGGTTTTTGTAGAACCAAATGGTTGACCTACATTGTAGAAATGCAGAACATCAACATAAAACTCCAGTATGAATTTAGATTTACAAAAGACAAATAAATTATTTACAAGTAGATCCAAGCACATAGAAATAACACGGTTAGTTTATTCTTAGCGATAGCATTGTTATCACAGACTAATTACTTAAAATAGCACAACTAGCTACTTACCCAGCAGAAACAAGTCAAAAGCCATTTAATGCTTCTTTTGATCCTAAATTTGACCCAACCTGAAACTAAATGATTGTTTCTCCAGGCTTTTGAAAACTTTCTTCTGGCTCATTGTATAATATGAGGTCCAACTAACCAGTTAGTTAGTTATGTTGATCACCTCGATGCCTGGTAAAGTATTTTTTTACCGAGATAATGTGGATCATATCCTAAATAAACGTGTATTTTTTCAAGATACTTCATCAGTTCTAGCCCATTTAGGGCATTATCTACTTGCTGTGATCAATTTTGTTTTGTTTTGAAAAAGAGAAATCCACTTCCTAACCCCCATCTGAATTTTGCGCGTCATCTGGGTCACGTGTCTGAAACCCAGCGATTGTGTGGTTGGTTTATGATGTATGGGACTAATGACCATTAAAAGGAAGGATTAGGGGGGTGTAGTGATGCATCTAATCCACAACACAGTCAGTGTAAGTTATTGGAGTACTGTTGCAGATGCAACCATCCTGCTCCACTAACAAGCCTCTTTCTCCCTCCACCTCCCTCTCCACCTCTGACAGCCTAACAAAGGCCAGCAGCTTCATGTGGAGACCAGACAAAGACAGAAAAACCCAGGCAGAGGCTCGCTCAGGAAGAGGACATGAACAGAATGGATGGAGAAAATGAAGCAGAAAAGAGCCGAGGATGAGGATATATGGCTTGAGAGCCGAGATAACAAAGTGCAGCTGACCACAGGAGGGCCCGAAGTTACAAAGAGATAAAACTCCAGCTGACATTTATTCCTGTCACTGTATTTATGGAGCTGCTCAGCGAAAATCTGCTTTGTTCAATTTATATTGCTTGCATTGAAATTAACTACAGACAGCATAATTAAAAAGAGTCATGGACACAAATCTTATTTCTTTCTTCTCCCTCAAGTAGGATTGTTTGCCAACTTTAGCTGCAAATTTACCACACGGTCCTTCAGTATTTCAGAGTTATTACCATAATAAACCATGCTGATGTGACTGCAAGGACTTTATTTTCAGTATTAAAACATACAGTGCAATGAAAACATATTGGTCTGTTTTTGATTTTTTTTTTTTTATATACACTTTAAAAAGCAGTTTTTAAATTAGGATTTTACTTATTAACAACCTGAAAAAGTTGCTGAAAAAGTTGCTGCCCCCCATTTAATTATGAAGTAATTCTTGTTTAACTGCATATCTTTGGTTTGATTGAAATATGAGCTCAATTTTACTGCCACAACTTGATTAATGAGTTCATCTAAAGTTGACTGATCCCATTGATCGACTAATAATTCATTTCTAAACGGCCATTTTCTTAAAAACCGAAGTTTTCTCTTGTATCAACTGTCTTTCCATAACATGAAGGGCTACATTTTTCACTAAATGCTTACTTTAAGGAAACAACAGAAAAACATTTATACAGAAGCACAGTCTGTTGCTCTTGAAGAATCATTAAATCATGACGCTGCGCCATTACGCACCACGGCAGAATGAACGCCGTTAAGGTGATAACTTAAAAAGCTTGTCGAATGTTTATATTTCAAAATGAATATAGAGCCGCTTAAAGAGCATTTTACATCCAAATGAGACTCTTGTTTGGCCCGTTCTGATATATCGGTGTCTGATAAGCCCTGAGTCGATAGCACGGAGCTATCAGTAAGTATCGTTATGACAAAAACTGGGATGTTTACTACCAGTTACTTTCGTGGCACAACCGGCCCTATAAGAGCATTCATAATCTTGATTTGGCCCAAAACAAAAATGAGTTTGACACCCCTGGGCTACAGGAAGTGGGCCCGGGCAGAGCTTACCAGGGGACATATGGTCCTGTCTGAGCCCTCTGGCAGCCCAAACTACCCCCTGCTTCTGGCAGAGGGGGAAGCTTGGGTGTGTGGGGTTTGTATCTCCTGCTTGTCCACAAGATTGTCCATCTGTTTGACGGGGGGTAGCAACAGTTTAACAACACAGAAGCTAACCTCTGTAGTCCATACATGAGAGGTTTTCCAGACAGCTGCGAGGCACGGCTTACAACAGCAGGTGGATGGAAACCCTAAGAAGCTATTGTTTACTTTCAAGAATCTAGTTGAAGCTTCACAGAACTTAATTATGCTTTTTGCCGCAGAGTGGCTTTGCCCTGAAAGGTGTTTGTTCCAACAGGATAATGATGTAAATTTTGAGAGCGGTACTTGAGAGCCTGATTCATGTCGCCACACAAACACAATTTGACTTGCAACCCTGCCAACATCTTACTATTTATCTCTGCAAAGTGCTCACAGAACAGCATAAAGAGTGTTTTGGGAAGTGCTTAGTTGATATAAATACCCAAAATCCCGCTGAGCAGATGCTGCGACAGCTCTCACCTGGCTTCGATGTGCTGAAAGAGGTTGTTCCATCGCTGATTGACTTCCTGTAGCGAGCCACACACCTGGGTCTGCTTGGCCTGGTCGCTGGCGAACAGCAGCTGCTCTCCCAGCTGCTTCAGGTGGCTTTTGTTCTCACTGAACAGGTTGATTTCCTCCATGCAGTCCTGTGGACACATGACGACCACACAGCTACATGAACGCCATGTTTATGCAGACAGGTTTAAAATAGATACAGACCGTACTTTCGGACTATAAGTCGATACTTTTTTTCCCACGCTTTGAACCATGCGGCTTATGGTCTAGTTTCTAGTGCAAAAATCTTACTACACTTGACATAATGTAAACTATCCTAAAAGTAACTTTTCAGTAAGATTCAGAGGCTCGTTTTAAATCAATAATTTCTTAATATTGATGAAAAAGTTACAGTATTTCCAGATAAATTAACTTGTAACATGGGAAAAATGTCTTGTTATTATAAACTAATCTGCCAGTGGAACTAGAATTGGGTTGCTAGGCAACCCAAGCTGGGCTTGGCTGGCGTTGCTAGGTAACGGCGCCAGCGGAACTCGTACTTTTACATCAATATTAAGGAATTCTTCACTTAAAACAAGCTCCTATATTTTGTTAGAAAGTTACCGTGAAGTTAATTTTGTTTTATTTCAAGTTTACTAAGATGTTTGCACTAGAAATCAGATCAAAAATACTTTGTAAGATTTTGTGTTCAGCTGCAACAGAGAAACTTATCAGACTTGCAACAAAACTATATTGTTATAAACAATATGTACATTTAGAACTGATTCTGTTTACATTTTACCAAAGCAGGTCAACTTGTCAGGAGGACCTCAATAAATTTCACATTGCAAACAGGAAAGAAATGTAACCTTTAAGAAATAAAAGTTGTTAAAGCTCCTTTCATTTAATCTGTTAGTTTATTCTGCAATTTACCTGCAACTTGGCTTTGTGTGATTTTAATGAAGATACTGTAATTAAATTCAAGGTTTGTATCTCATATCTGACGTTCTTTTGATGAAAAAAGTACAAACAACAATGGTATAAAATTGCCATGACTTCATACCTTTTTTAGTTTCTCTACCATTTCCTCGATGCTCAGATCTGAGCTGTGGCACACCTTGTTCTCCATCTGAGTCAGCCAATCACAGAACTCTTTGTTTTTATCATTAAAAATGGTCCAGGCATTCAGGCGGTCGGCTATTTCCTGTCTGCGTAACGACACCTGGCGGAAATACAATAACAACGACAGTTAGTGTTTGATAAGCAGTTTGTTAAATGTCAGCTTTAAATAAGAAATTCGTTTCTTACAAAAAAAAATCTAAAATATTTTTCTCCAGTGGATAACAGATAAACTGTCAACAGTGAATTCCAAATATACATATTTTTTCATCTTTTCTTGTTTTTAATGATCATAAACACCTAAAAACACTCAAAGGAAATTATTTGCCAAATTTAAAAACTGGATTGAACTCATTAGATATAACCGGGTCAGTTTTAAAGTGCACGAGGATTAACAATCTTACAGCTCTGGAAAAAATTCAGAGACCATTTAAAATAATCAGTTTCTCTAATTTTACTTTTTGTAGGTACATGTTTGAGTAAAATTAACATTGTTATTTTATTCTATGGACTACTGCAACATGTCCCCAATATTCCAAGGAAAAATTTTGTATTTATTTGCAGAAAATGAAAAATGGTCAAAATAGCAAGGAAAAAAAAATGCTGTGATTTCAGACTTCAAATAATGCAACGAAAACAAGCTCATATTAATTTAGAAACAACAATACTGACGTTTTAACTCAGGAAGAGTTCAGAAATCAATATTTAGTGGAATAACCAAGAGTTTTTCAATGGGGAGCTCTTAATTTTTTCCAAAGCTGTATATACTCTCTTTACCAGAGGAAAACCACATGTTCAGATCATAAAATTTTCCCCCAAAATTTCATTGCAGGACTAACCAATACAGTTAGTCCTGTACTAACCTCCTTTCACCATGACCTAATGGTGAAAGGAGAGGTGCCAAAGCTCTTGATGAATTTGAGTCTGCAGCGGGACACTTTGTTGTGATACATTGGTATGCATTCAGGAAACAAAGTGACCCAAATATAATGCACAGACAAAGCATTAGAAACCCAAGCATTGAGCTGTAAAAGAAAATAACCACGAATCAGAATATTAAAATGTGCTCGCATGTTGATTACTCTGATTTAGTAATCAACTGAATTGAGAGAAACCCTCAGGAGAGTGCAGCTATTCGCTCAAATTAACAAGGTCCATTTTCCTAATGACAGCTTAATACCAGCAGAACAGCCCATTACAAGCCCGGGGAGGGGGCAGATGATCTTTTAGATGTTTCGGGGCTTATGATTAGAGCTGCTCTATTTGACTGATCATCTACATTTATGCTATTAAAAAGAGCCCTGCTTTGGTATTAATGCACAGACGCAGATGGTCCCGCTGCAGTGTGAAGAATCGGGGATGCATTGAGCGCTGCGGTCACCCTGTGAGGACTGAGTGTCGCCTTGGGAACAATGGAGAAAGTCCCTGCACCTCCTTTAGGCCGGCCAGGCCATCTGCTCACCAAACCCCCACCTACAAAATCTGCAACCTGTTAACCACAGACTCATGATTGTATGTTATGAAGAAATACAATAAATTGTTTGTTTTTAATAAGCTGGTGGCTTAATAAGTAGCACAACTTCACAAACTGAAGCTCAACAGTTTGGTGAATGAAGAAAAGATTGAAATATTTCAACACATCGCTGTTTTAGCCAAAAATTAGCACTATTTCAACATATTTTCACATAAGTAAAAGTAAGCGTCAGGGGTGTCGGACTCATTTTTGTTTTGGGCCAAATCCAGATCATAAATGCTCTTAAAGGGCCGGTTGTGCCAGAATGTGCTGATAAAACCTATTCACAAACTGTTAAAATATCAATCAATTCTTAAAATTAAATATTATTGAACATCTTTTCAGTCCCTCCAGGACTTTGTGATTCTATTTGTGATTTTTTCCAATAAAAATCAAAGTGCTTGACTTGGAAATATTTGCGCTTCTTTATGACGATAAATGTGACTTTTCATCACTCGTTGTACAAATCATGGACTATAATCTGACATCAATTAAGGCTGAGGCAGCTGTTTAGTACAAGTCAGAAAGTTTTTAACAATTTTTGAGAAAAATCTGCAATAAACTCCAAATTATATATTAGCATAAAAAATGTGGAGATTTGTTTATTTTGTGTGAATTTCCATGATAATTCTCAAGAAACTGGAGACTGATTGATATAATTTGGCTGTAAACAGATAAAAGCTGTCTTGATTAGATTGATAAGATGATATTTAAGCACACTTAGGGTTTTGTCTAGAATCTAGAGGGCCACATAAAAAGTTATAGCGGGCCGAATTTGGCCCACAGGCCTCGAGTTTGAAACTGTGTTCTAGAATTAAAAAAGTATTTGGAAAAAACAAAAAAAACTAAAGTACTGAGAACTGATCAGATTCAATCATTTAATATTTAAAAATTACATAATCAGATGGACCAAAATATAAAAATAAGTGTAAATGTTGATATTTTAAGGATTAAAAAATTTACATAAACAAGATAATTACAAAATATAAAACATTTTACCAATCAACTAATATGATAATGGCGCAATAATGCAAGTCTGCTGTCTTAATGATGAGTTTCATTAACTTTAATTTATAAATTTAAACTTTCATTTTGTATGAAATGCTCCGCACTGGAACTGGAAGACATTTTGAATTTCCAAAATAAAACGAAAAACAATCAGTAAAAACAAACTGAACCAAAACCATAAATAAAACATTTTATGATTTCTCTGTAAACAAAACTTCTCTACAAAAATATGAATAATCAAAATGGAAATTATCAACCTCATTTTAATATATTATGGGATTAATTGGTTGTTGCAACAGGCTTAACTATAAAACTTATGGAACTTTAACAACACCTGCAGGTGTGTCTTTCTGGTGGATTTTTGGTGAAAACATGTTTGTTTTTCATTCAGTGAGTAGAAAATCCAGAAATTTTACTTAACTAAGAGTAGAAATACTTCGTAGTAAAATTACTCAAGTAAAAGTAACGTACAGCATAGTAAAAATAGTCCTATAATAATTATTTTTCAAAAATGTTGCTCAGATAAATGTAAGTAGTTACTCCCCACTACTTTTGGGTATTTTGACCAAAAATATGCATCTTAGGAATTTATATTCACATTTAAAGCCAAAACAACTCAAATCAATTCATTATCAGGAAGAAGTACACACTGAAAACATTTCCAGCTGCTGAGTCTGAAAACCTTTTGCCAACAGGAGAGCAGGTGCAAGCAGCTTCGCTAACTGAAAGCCCAATTAGCACTAGCAAAAACTACCTTATATTGGCCTTATAATCGGCTAACATGCTAACTAACCACTTGGTTTCTAAAGACCAAACATGTGTAGGAATGTGTGGAGTTACCAAAAAGAATATTCTAATCATAAGGTTAGCAAACAAGAATGATGAACAGCTTGAGTCAGGGAGTAAATATTCTCACATGCTGACACAGTGATGGAGATTTAGATTTATAATTAATATTAACATACGTGTAAGGAGAAACTGGTTCCTTTACAGAAGCTAAACTGTTAAAAAGTAAGCTGCTGGTTTCCCTCCAAGGACCAGCACACTTCGTCTCTTTCATCAAACAAATCAGTGTGACCAACGTGTGTGTGTGCGTGTGTGTGTTGTTCTGTCTTTGTGCAGCCATCAAGAAACCAGAAACTTCTTCCCTCCTAGTTCGTCTTCACCCACCTCAAACTATTTGTAAAAACTTTTAGTTTGGTTCTCACCTTGGTGCACAGCTCTTCCCATTGAGCGTGGAGCATTTCCAGCTGCTGCTCCAGCAGCGCCGAGTCACTGGCCACCACGTACTGGGACAGGTCTGTCTTCATGGTGGCCAGTTCCCTCAGTCCGCCGGCCAAACGCTGCAGAGAGAGCTCGGCCTCCTGCATAACACACACAGAAACATGCAGCACGGTCAGCAGGCAACCATGCAAGCTGCTGCTTTACCTCTCGCTTGGGTTTGCCCTGACTATCCAGATTAAAGGGCTGTAGATGGGACAGGGGGAGGGTAGAAGGGGCAATAAAGGGGGAGGGGAGTGAAAGCATCAGTGCATTAAACTGAAAGGCTCTGTAGTGGAGAACTTCTCATAAATTAA
This sequence comes from Poeciliopsis paucimaculata, assembly GCA_903067055.1. Lineage (NCBI taxonomy): Eukaryota > Metazoa > Chordata > Actinopteri > Cyprinodontiformes > Poeciliidae > Poeciliopsis > Poeciliopsis paucimaculata. The sequence continues at coordinate 55,627 of CAEGAD010032759.1, forward strand.
AAGTGACCTACTATGCTTCCTTTAGCATAGGTCTACATGTTCATTACATTTTTTTTTTTACAAAATTATTCTTTAATTATAATTTTAGTCTCAGCAATGCCTATTTTGATCTGTTTTAGGGCATCTCGTCACTTTAAATCCATGGTAGCGGCTGCTGGCCACGCCCCCAACTTAATTTTTACACTCGCATGTGAAAAAGACAGACAACAAATGCACAATTGTGTAACCGTACGTCTTTGAAAAGCAGAAGTGGAGCCTTCTGCACAACCAACAAGAATGCAGCAAGTGGTTTCTATGTGATAAGTCAACAACAAAATGCTTCTCTTTTCCAGCAGCCATTGTAAAGCACTTTCAGATGTAAAACCAGCTGACCAAACATGCTGGAGGTCCACATGGGTTGCTTGGTGATGGGACAGGCTTTGCTTGGGTTGCAGTGCCTGCTGATTTGTGATGTTACATTTGGAAGGTTTTTCAATCATCTAATTTTCCAAACACTAAAACTCATTAATTTTTGCCTAATAAACAGCCGGGTGGTTTTTCTAAGTGCTTGGCCTGTTTTTAGAAGTACAAAAATGTGCAAATTGTGAATTTTGCATAATATGTCTCCTTTAAAATGATTATTTGGAAATCCAGAAGATGTAAATACAACAGATGGATTCAAGAAAATGAGACACAAATGTTGAAATTTTGAGGTGTGGCATTGCAATATATTATGTGGAATACTATCAAAGCCACACGTTATTTCTGAGAAAAAATTTTTTATTAATCTGTTTTCTGCAGAAAAATCTCCTGGTAAAATTCCCCCCTTGTACATAAAAGACTCTCCTAGTTACTCTCCAATGATTTATTACTTTCTGTAAAATTTATAGAGGTTACTTTGTTGTGTCACATTATTATATTGAGTTTAAAAAGACAAATGAGTCAAATATCAATTTCATACCTACTGCATTCTAAAATATACTTACTTTCAAATCAAAATAGTGTTTTATTGGGATCTTATGTGATGGATTATGAAGCAGCACAAACTTGTGAAGTAGGAGGAAAAAGATATAATGCTTTCAATTAGTTTTCTATTAAAAAAGTCAAGTGGAGTCAGTTGTTCACCTGGATGTGCGGCTCCTCCTCTGAGTCCGCCGGTCTTTCTGCAAGCAGATTGTCAACTTTCTCCAGTCCAGAGGAGATGCTGCTTGTTGCTTCCTGACACTGAGACCACATCTGCTAAGCAAAACATTGCAAAAATGCTCGTCATCTCAATGATTTTACAATGTTTATACCTCACAAGTTATTTAAACTTATTTAACAGGTAGAATAGGTAGAAAACAAAACAGTGGGCGAAAAATTATTCCTTTTTCAAATACAGACAGAACACTAAACAGGAAATCACAGCCTATTTATTGACAGGGAATTATGTCAGAAGAACAGAACCAGAGTTCTTTAGTAAGGCAGGATTATTTCTTAAACATGTTGCTGTTTCCTGCATCTGGTCATCTTAAAGTGGTAAAAGCACAAATTTTTCTGACCACTAAGTTAGTTTTCTGAAACAAAAATTTGCAGATATTCGGGTTAAATTAATCACAAATTATAAAGATCTAACTAGGTACCAGCAAAAGTCAGCTATGCTTGCATTAAAGTTATCGAAACAAGATCATGGAGCTTCGTCTTGTATGAAGAAAGAGGAAGATTCTAGATCGGGGTGTCCAAATCTTCTGTCATGTAGACCAAAATCATCAGCTCAAAAGCTCAAAAACTAAAATCACCAAAAATATTGTGATTTCTTTTACCTACTTAACAACAACAACTAAGTATAAATATTTTCGAATGTGTTGCATCTAACATTTTTATAAGTAAATTTGAATTTAAAAGACATGGTTTTGTCCTAATCTACTTTCGAGCTGTTGTCATGGGGGCCGGACAAGATCAGTCCAGCGGCCACAAATGGCCCCTGCGCCCCGCTTTGAACACCCTTGTTCTAGATTTATGCTGATGAGGGTCTCCCAGCACAATGCTATGTCGATGTGATGGAATGACACTGGTAACCAGCTGTTTCAGGATGTGGATCAGGAAGAGATTTGATCTCCCTTGGCAGGAGATCAGGGCTGTGCAGCCTATGTGTGTGGGTGTGTGTGTGTGTGGGCGTGTGTGTGTCTGCGTGTGAGATCATATCCTGGATTAAGGTCACACAATCCCCACTACAGCACATTTTCCTTTTTACATTTTGTTGTTCTAAAACCTGCAACCTATGCATTAAATCTGTTACAAAACTAACACTGGCTCGAATCTCAATCGATTATTGAAATAATCATCCATTAATTTAGTAGTCAATTAATTGTTAACTGGGACATACAGATTTTTTCAAAAAGGCCATTTGTTGAAACTATAACATAGTCAGTGCAGTAATTGAGCCAACATTTAGCATTTAAGAAAAAAAAAAAATGCTTGTCTGTAAACATGTTTTACCCAAAATTCCTGAAATAAAATTTACGTCACCTGATTTAAATTCTCACTTCTTAAAATATAGTAATATTGAAAGGGGAAGATAAGTGTTTCAACGGATTTTTATTGCTGTTTTATTTTTTTTTCCAGTTTTCAATCTGCCACTGAAAGTATTTTCCAGCTTTTTAAAATCTCAGTTAAGATTCTTAAAAACACACTTATGAAAACTGATATTTCTGCATTTCTAACCATGAAAATGCAACATTTTAAAACTCCCTGCTCTTAAATGTAGTCCCTTTTAATACATTAAAGATATAAACAAATGATTCCTCATGGTAGAAAGTGCAGATTTTTGATTCTTAAAGATAGAATCTCTGATTATTGGTACTTTGTATTTGCATTTAGTTGTTAATGTTGCAAGAATCTCCAAAACTAAGCATGCATGTGGCAACAGTGGAAAGTAAAACTCTTTTTTAACGGGAAGAAAAATCAATCAGTGTACAAAAACAAATATTAAATATGAAACTTTGAAATTATTTTCTATGTTTTGATTTGAGTATATCCCATTTTTTAAACATCAGATGTAAAAATGTTGCAGACAAAAATCACAGGATGTTACCTGGATAGTGTTATTAAGCAAATCTTTATTTTTTCTTTGCCGTAAGGTGGTTCGCTCCCAGACGTTCTGCAAATCCTGAAGCTCTGACTGCAGTTGGATCCGACTCTCTGACTCTGTAACGATTTCACACAAATGTTTCCCAGCTTCAACAGTCCGGGCGTAGACAGAGGAGTGCAAATCTAGAGATTCTTCAATAAGCTTTAAAAAAACAGAAAAAGTACAAAAAATGTAATTAGCATGTGAAATAATTAAAATAATACATTTGATATTAATCTGCAACCAAGTGCACTGACCTCATAAACGTTTACGTTCTGCAGCTGCTGCACCCTGTAAAGATCCGGTCCACTAGGGGGCAGGAGAGAGTCCACCTCTCTAAACAGCTTCTTCAGAGATTTCAAACCACATCGGTAAATTCTCCACTGCTGCAGATGCTCCTTTGTTGAGGTCCAGTTCTGTGCAACGAGAGCCACAGAGTCGGCCCAGCTCCGCTTCAGACACGCCACTTGAACCGTAAGCTCAGATCTGAGCAAGAAATAAGAAAAAAAGTTTAGATTTGTCAACTTTATTTGGAGAAAAACCTGAAATCAACACAAATTCATAAAATTTGGCATTGTACAAAATTAAAATCATTAAAGCAGGAATATAGTAAACATGCTTCTACTTGAAAGAGAACAAAAAAGGCTATTGAGAAAGAAGCAGATCCTAAATGAATGATCATAAAATAAAACAACAAAATAAGAGCAGAAGAAACTATTTACACAGGATTTCTACACAAATTCAAGCACTTTTCAAGATAAGTTATCAAACTTGTCCAGCAAAACTTTGGAGATAAAAAGAGACAATTTCAATTCACTATTATATGACATTATTTATTACTGTTATTAATAATGTCTTGTGATAGTATTCCACATGCTACAGCAGGGACAAGGCAAACTATAATACAACAAAATTTTATGTTCGGAAATATCAAAATTCAAATTTAACACACACAAAAAAATCCCCAAAATTTTAATGATTTTAATGTATAAAATATAAGCCAACCTTTATTTCAATTACACTCTTCAATAATCAATTGAGCCAATAGGAATAATACGTATTCAAAAACAAAACAAAACAAAAAAATGTTCTAAGTTTTCTGACATTTAGCAATAGAAATAATTTTGGTAATTCTAAGTAACCTAAATCAAGAAAACGTTAGTCTAATTTAACTTTAATGAGAGAAAAATACATTTGTGCGTCTCTGAAAAAAATTCAACTGTTAATTGCACTTTATTATGAAACTCCGCAGCTTTAAATATCAAGCTTTTATGCAGAAATCAAACTTTTTCTGAACCTTTAAGACACCGAATTGAAATTCAAGTATTCGCAATAATTTACAACAGATTCCTTAACCTTTTCCAAAAACTCAAAAATATTGATAAATCCAAAAGTAAACACACAAAAACATGACATTAAATAATATCTGTTTGTCATTGAGTGTAATAAAAAAATTTGATTTCAAGACCAACAAGCAGGAATTCTGACTCCAATAATCAGTTTTTGTACCCATGTGGCACAAAGGATAAGTAATCAATCAGCTGGTTGCAAATGCCTCTGACCTCAGCTGATTCTGCAGATTTTAAAGCCCTTCTGTACGCAGAGTACTTTCTTCTTTTTAGTCAAAACCAAAAAGCTGTCAGTGCACGTCAAGGACAAGGCAGAACATCTGGACAAGACTGGACTGACTCTCTGGAGCTCAAAGCAAGATCCTTCATCCCTGGATGACCATGAGAAAATTACAGATCTGTCCAAAAATATTTGCTAATAAAACCATCTTCACCAATAAAACGACACTGATGCTGGCCCTTTGCACATACGTCACTTAATCATTCTCGGCGCCATGATGGATGCCGGAAGTGAGGGGTGGGAGTATCGAACAGAGAGACTGAAATTGTTTTCCCAAACAGTTTTTGTCAGTTTATTTATGGCTTCTACTTGTTGGAGTCAAGCTAATTTGCCTGTGAACTTAACACACCTGGTTGGGCTCATAGACGGTGATATTTACAAAAGTTTTTTATAGCTAGCTTAGAAACCGACTCATACCTCCTCTCTCCTGATGTGTTGATCAAATTCACACCATATGATTTATGCAACTGTCTCATAAACAGCGCTTCCCTTTACACCAGAGCGGCCTTAAAACGTACAAAAGACGAGATGCTAACCAGTTCTTTCGTACATGCTAGGCTACATGACGGTGCGGTATTGTTCCCGTGGTTACTGAGACGCCATAATGCGATATTTGATATCTGTCAGCATAAATACTTGTAAAGTAAATTAACGTTAATCTTCTTACCTTGAAAAAAAGTGTTCGTTGGAAATCCGCGGTTACAGCGAGCGCTGACGGTCATTTTTGATTAACGGCTGCTTTACATCGCCGCCATCTTTCCTCGTTAAAAGTTACAAAATAAAACGACAGGTTTGGTTTCTACCTTTGTCTGTTTGTGCAGCCGACCGCGCAGCAGCCTGTGGGCATTTTTACTGCGAAATAAACTAAATAAAAAAGACATCAGGCTACCAGATGTGCGTTTTTTGACGGGCTTTACAGGAACGTATTGGTAGCTTTGACGTCCAACATGGCGGAGCGGGAGGAGAGTGGAGTTTAGAAGAGAGTGACGTCACGTGCAAAGGGTCAATGACATATATATATATATATAAATTATTATTATTTTTTACATATTTTGAACCAGGTGAAGCTAAAACTACACTACTTGAGGAGCTCTGGGTAGAACATATTTACATATGGAGGGGTTTTTTTTTTTCTGAAATCCTAAATAAATATAGATTTCTGTACAATTATGGCTAAATTACAGCTCTGAGGATGTTGTTGGACTTTTTTGAGTCTCTAATTAACGATTAATCGATTACTAAATAAGTTGGCAGTTATTTCAATAAATCGATTAATCAATGTAAAATTATGGCTCTAATCCTTAAGTGATAGAATAAACGTTTGAAACACTAAAACATTTACGCCACATTTGGTTGTGTCTACTAGTTGAGTTGTAGCTTTTGAACCTAAATATGCAAGTTGATAAACTTACAGCAGTAAGTTGTGTTAACTTTTTATTAATTTTGTCAAAACTCCAAGAGTTGATAAACTAGTTTTTAGGTTAGCACTTAAAAAACTGAAACAAGAAAAAGACGGCATGGGACCTATTTCCCAGAATGCTTAGCTGCATGTTGTAGTATCCTGAGGTGCAAGTGCATTACATTGATCTGACTGGTGTTTTATTAATGAAAATTTTTATTTTAATGCAAAGCTTGAGGATAATGTCCTGTTCACACTAGATGATTTTGAGCAGAATTTAATAAAATTCATTATCAGATCAGAAATTTTGTTCAAGAAATTAAATAATTCTAAAGTAAAATAAATAGTTATTTTAACTTGACATTGTGAGTGGAATAATAGAGAAATGTGGCTCTTTAATCAGGTGAGGGCAGTTTTTTTCTTGCATATTGTGAAATAAATATTTGGTTTAAATTGCAGCATTAAGTTAAAACTAACAATTCAACATTAATTAACTTTACAAAAAACAATGTTTAGACAACTTGTCTCTTGTTGTTAAATTAATTTCATAAACTTTAATTTTTGAGTTAAAACCAAAACAATTTTCTTGTCGACTTAAACCACCTTTAAATGTTTTGCAGTGCACTAAGTCCTAATTCCTAAATCAGCTAAAAACCATAAATCTGTTAAAACTTCCTGCATCATTACTCACCTTTTGTCCTCAGTTTGTTTTTCCATAAAGTTGAGGGCGTCACAGAGGAGGTTCTGGAGGAGCTGATGCCCCTTCATGACCTCAACCTGAAGTTTCTGTGGGAGAGATTTGTTAGATTAAAGAACTGTCGTTTTAACAAATTAGCTCATGATTACACAGTGAAAAGTTATGGTTCAGAAGTTTGACATAAATAATAGTTATTTGTTTGTGGACAAGTGAAACTTGCAGTGTTCTGAGATAACATATTAGCATTCCAATTATTCTGTGCTCTTTCTATAATGATTGAAAACTCGTTGAATGTGCTGGAAAAGCCTCAGATTATTGATAGTAAAACTCAAGAAATGAATGAATTTGTAAGATCTGCCAAACCTGATTGACAGCCAGCATCTCTTTAAGGTTAGAGTGACTCAGATCTTTTCTGCAAAGCGATTCTTGCTGCAGGTATTCCTGGATGGTTTTCACTTTTTCACATTTTTCTTCAAAATTATAGCCGCTCTGAAGCTCATCTTGCAAAACTCTATAAAATAAAATAAAGAGAACATAGACTTTAGAGGCAAATGGTCAATTGCTGCATTTAAATCCAGATTCGGAAAAAGTTTAATTGTAAAAAACAAGAAATTTGTTGTCCAGCTCTGGAAAAAATTAAGACTCAACTGAAAACCTCCTGGTTATTCCACCAGATATGGATTTCTGAACTCTCTGAGTTGAAACATTAGTATTGTTGTTTTTGAATGAATAAGAACAATGTTCATTTTACTCAAACATATACCTATAAAAAGTAAAATTACAGAAACAGATCATTTTAAGTGGTGTCTTAATTTTTTCCAGAGCTGTATTTACCGTTCATTGGGCCTCTGGTGATTATTTAAAGAATTGCAGTGTTACGTTTAAATGACTAAAGTTAAAGTAGTGATACTTCTAGGTTTTTCATGCTTTTTACAGCTGTATCCATCAAGATGTGGCATTATTACCCATCCTTTCAGGTTGTGCACAGTTTCATCTGCGGTACATTTTGTTTTTCTGAGGATTTTCTAAGACTATGAAGAGATATAGTTTTCTATCTGATAAATGTAAAATCAGGATTTATTACATTTGTGACAAGTTGAAGCTCTAATCACACAGCAAATACACTACAAAGACACAAAATCTTACCATCTATTTTTGGTCTAATTTGTAGTGAAAATATCTTGGTTCACTTGAGATAAGACAAAATTCACTTACAAGTAGCTTTTCAGCAAGATATAGGAGCTTGTTTTAAGTAAATAATTAAGTAAAATGTTCCAGTTCCACTGGCGCCGTTACCTAGCAACGCCAGCCAAGCCCAGCCCATCACCTAGCAACCAAATTCTAGTTCAACTGGCAGATTATTTCACCTGTTAATAGCTTAGCTAATATTTTACTACACTTGAAATGAGACAAACCAATTTAAAAGTAACTTTTAAGCAAGATACAGGAGTAAATATTTCCTTAATATTTATGAAAAAGTTCTAGTTCTATTTGCAAGATAAATTAACTTATAACGTGGAAATGTCTTGTTATAAGTAAAATAATCTGCCAATTGAACTAGTAACTTTTTCATGAATATTAAGGAATTATTAACTTAAAACAAGCTCCTGTATCTTGCTAAAAAGTTACTTTTAAGTTGGTTTGTTTTCTAAGTTTACTAAGATATTTGCATTAGAAACTAGACCAAAAATTCTTGCTAAGATTTTGTGTTTTTGCAGTACTTAGTGATTTATTCTTTTTTAATTTTTATGCTATAATATTTCCCTGCTATTAAATTTTTTCTGAGTTCATTTTCTTTTGTGTTTTCTGGTAACTTGTCCGTTTTTCAAAAATAGTGCATTATCTCAAACTTTCATCTCCATTACAGTTTGGATTCCAGATATCAATAATTACATGTTGTAGATCAAACTGTCTCACATGTTTTCATCTGTTGCCTTGGTAACGGTTTCTGCCCACAGCCTGCTGAGGGACTGAACTCTCTCCATCTCCTCGTTGTTGAGGGTTATGTCGCCACTCATCTCTTTAATGTCCACCAGTGATGGAGTCATGTCACTGAGATCCAAAAGAACCTGCTGGGAGTTTAAGACAAAGTACGAAATTATAAAAATGATGTTTGTTTTTGTTTAGTTAAAGGTATGTAGAAGGGGAGTTTACAACCTCCAGAGTGTCTGCATCACATGCGCCCCCACGCAGTTTACAAAGAGAGTTCTGCATCTGTTCCTCAAGTGCTTCCAGCTGAGCTTTAAATCGTCTCTCTCGCTCCAAATCCTCCTGAACATTTAGACAATACGTCATGTTTAACAACCTCCATAGTAAACAACATGCTGTATGGGTCAAATTTAAAATATTGCACCTCCAGATTTCTCTTTTTTCCTGATATAGCTTGGTTCAGCAGCAGGACATCGCGACTCAACCACCTGGCTTCTGATTTGATTAAATTTGCAGATAAAGGTTCGACTCGTCCAGCAAGAGCTTTGGATGCTGCCAGCACATCTCCTGCATCACTTTGCAGCTCATCAGCAGCATCCTGCAACCTCTAGATTGTGAAAAGAGGAGACAAGCTGAGGAACAGGAGCAGGATTTTATATGCAGTGTATTGCCACTTTCCACTTGTTTCAGTCAAATAAATTGATACTTTTGTCCTGTGGGAAAACGCAATTTATGCAGTTTCAACAAAATGCCTCTTCCGCTGTATTTTGGAAGAGAAAACTAAGGAGGTATTATAAACGGAAACCAAAAAAAAAAACCATTCTCCTTTGGTCAAAATGAGCAAAACAACACATCATCTGGATGTTCTGCAACAGGTTAGAGAGGAGGTTAGGTGCACCGACTGGAAGCAGATCTTCAGTCATACTTCTCAACAGAAGTACATGCAACGTCATTCCTTTCCAAGAATAGGAGAGCAGGTATTGAGAAAAACATTTAATTAAATCGGGAACGTAATGGATGGACTCCCCGAACCTGCACCTGGAACAGATGAGTCAAGCAGGGAATCTAATGATTCGAAAAAAAAAAAAAAAGAAAAGAGAGAAAAAAAGAAATGCATTTGGAGGCAGAAAAACAGGGTTTGTGAACCTGGTTAAACTCCAGCACTTAAGCTCAGGCTTTCAGTGCTTTATTGTGTATTTTCTTGCCAGTTCTAAGCAGAAAAAACATAAACCTGGATAGAAATGCACTTTAGGTTAACGTACCAGAGGATAATTAGCATCAGGACCAAGTACAGTTTTGTTTCGTGAGAACTTATGGCTACAATAATAAATCAAATGTATTTTTAAGGAGACTGCCAGTGTGCAATTTCCATTTCAAAGGAGACCTATTGTGTAAAATTCACTTTTTGCAGGTTTTCGTTCTTCCATTTGGCTTTCAACTGCTTCTATAAACGGCTCCAGCGCTTTAAAAAACTGATGAGTTTTGTTGGTTAATATTGGTTGGTGTCTGAAAAATGAGCTGTCTGCCCCGTTGCCTAGCAACTCCAGCTGGTTTCACGGCTGTATGAGCTGTACAATGGCTGCTGGAAGAGACAAGTGACTTACTTGTTGTTGACTCACCATCCAGAAACCACTCTCTGCATTGTTGTTGGTTGTGTAGGAGGCTCTACAAATGCTTTTCAAAGACGAACTTTTGTATCATTGTGCATCTGTTTGCAGCCATTTTCACGTGCGAGTGCAAACGTTAAGTTGGAGGCCAGAAGTAGCTCATTTTAACCCTTTCATTCATAGCAATCATTGCAGTGGACAGCTATTTTCTTGTGTTTTAAATGTTATGTTATAAATGCACACAGTACATCATACAATACACTGCCAACTACTGGCCATCTACTGCAACTGCAAGGATTTTGTTTGTTAACTCCAATATGACAGAACATCCAGTCCCTGCTTCTACTCTTGCAGGGAAAAGAAATATTGATATTAAGTAACCCCTAAAGACTAATACTACTGATGTATTTTCCAAAAAAAATTGTATTTGGAGAAAATTACAACTGAAAACCTAGAAAAAAAATACAAAAATCCCCCAACTTAAAAAACACCTTAAAAAAATTAAAAACACTCTGGAAAAAAATCCTGACATCAAGCATCATAATTCATGCATGAAAGGGAGACAGCCCTAAAACAGGAGTTCAAAACTCAAATCTCATTATCTAAGAATGATTTTATGCCAAATATTTACATATTTGTGTAACAGGTCACCAATCCTCACCTGTTCAAGAAAACATAATAGGTCAATTTAAGTCTGAATTTTTCTAAATTATTGGCTTCTCCTCTTTCTTGATAATGACTTTGTTTCAGTTCTGGTGATAAAGTTGATGAGACTCTGACGCACCTTGAAGGAGCAGACTGTGGTTTCTGCGTCATTTCCAGGTGAAGAACTTGATAACTCCTCCCACTCATTCCTCAGGTGTTGCAAACGAAGAGAAAAGCGCTCAGACAGATTTGAGTATTCAAGCCAGAGGGAGAAAATGTCTTTGGTGTTTTTATGCTCCTCTTTTACATCTTGGAGTATTTTCTTCCACCTAATGAGGCAAACATACAGGTACTGAGTGTGTAATAATTATATGAATAAGTTTGCAAATGAGAAAAGAAAAGTTAATTTGAAGGAAAGACCTTTGAACAGAATAGGAACTGACTCTATTCTCAAAATAAAATCACTTCATTCTCATATCAATACAACTTTATTCTTTAGTAACTTTATTCTTGAAATACTGGGACTTGAGTCTCACATTACTACAATTTTATTCTTGCACAACTTTATTCTTAGCAACACAGTTTATTCTCAAAATATTCTGATTTTATACTCATATTATTGCAACTTTACTCTCATATTATTTCAACTATTTTTATATGACTCTATTCTCAAAATAAAATGACTTTATTCTCATATTGTTTTGACTTTATTCTTGTAATTTTATTCGTTTTTAAAATTTTTCTTAGTACAACCTAGATATTCTGTTGTAATATCTGACATTTTTGTGAGAAGATAATTTGTGTGTCATAATTTTGTCCAAACTGGGGAAGAAAATGTCTCCATCTCCATCAGCCAGTGAGACAAATTTGTATCACTTAGGGACGCAAAAGGCCCCGGAGCCACACTTTGGACATCCCTATATTATTTGGTAAATTTTATTCTAAACTTTTCCCTCCACTGACCCATTTCGCTGCTCTTCTACTTCCTCCCTAATGAGCTGCACCGACGCGTCATGCAGCGTCTCCATCAGCGTCCTGCAGGATTCGTCCACATCCGTCCAAAGCTGTTCTCCGTCTTCCTCCGCCTTCACCTGGAGGTCCTGAGCAAAATGAAAAACACTTTTTCCTTTTAACTCTCGCTCTCTGGAACTGCATTTACTTCCCTAAAAAGTAATAAAAGAGTTGACAGCTTGAAGTCTGTGAATGCCCACACTCTCACTGAAGCTTTCACATCCGGACTCGGAGGCTTTTAACCGCAGTTACAGCTTGCTGTTCCACACAAACACTAAAGTTTTATGAAGCCTTCTTTAATTGTAGCCACTCAGTGTTCTAGACTCTAGATCAACTGGTTTTAAAACTAACAAACTACCATAAATGATTCTGATGATAATATACATTTATGTTTGCTTTTGTAGCTTTAATGTGTTTATCGAGATCAGTTCATTTCTCACCTGCATGCGGTCTGACTTTCCTTCAGCCTGCTGTAGGGAGAAGAGAGGCGTTCGCTGCTGCTGCAGGGCACAGCGCACCCTAGTGGTCAACAAAGTAACTTCTCCCAGAGCTCTACGGAAACAACTCCACTTCTCCACCGACTGTTCGAGATCCCCTCTGAGATCTTCCATCTGAAGACGGAGCAGAAGGAACAAAAACAAAAACAAATTAGACAGTTTGGTTAATTTCATGTTCCATTCTTTGTAGAAGCTCCTGTAAGTTTAAAATGTAGAAACACTGGGAGGTTTCTGTAAAAGAAGATGTCAATATTATACTTTTTATGTTGAATGAAATAAAAATCAATTAAAAGTGTTTTTTTATCTTTAATTGTTTCAGACACGAGGAGGTCGAACGATCAGCAGTGGAAAGATGGATGGATGGATGATGGATGGATGGATGGATGATGGATGGATGGATGGATGATGGATGGATGGATGGATGGATGGATGGATGGATGGAT